>SNQJ01S0135951.1:15635-41164 GCA_010110895.2 Picea sitchensis
AGAATAGTAGTGATGGTATTGCGCAGATCAATGAATTGGTGCATAATTCTTCATCAATCTAAAGGTGTGTCGATTGTGATGATATCTGTGCTTGATCTGTTTGATAGTATTTAACTTATCCTTTTTTATTCAGTTGTTTTGAAAGATCTAGCCCTAATGCATTGCTCAATGAAGATTACCCAAAATTCATTCTTGAACTTTTTAATTTAAAATTTGAGGATAGATTTTTTAGTTTTTTTTTATCTGAAATGAATTCATACAAATCTCCATAGATGATTAGAGCTTTAACAGTTATATAAGTAAAATTTAACAAAGTTCCAGTGAATTGGATTAGCTTCTGTCTATCTTTACGGAAAGAAACATGAGCCCCGAACATAGCAGGAACTATTGCATATTTTTCAGAAGATCTTATGGTAAATAAATTGAGAGAAATATCCACCAGAAACTCCACTCCCATTGTAATAGAAGTGTAGAAATGCGACCTGTTTAAATCTGTTATGGTACTTATTTTAATCCTTCTTCATTAAGTATCATGGTTTGAAAGTGTATGAATTAAGAGATATATTGTTTATGTGCAAAACTTAGCCTGTTTGGATTAATGAATGTGATTTATTGGAGAGAGAGTTTTTACACTCCGGGAATCATTGTGATGATCATAATAAAATAAATTAACTCAAATTTAATATAAATTAAAATCTTTTAAATTTGAAAACAATAAATTTTATTTATCTGAATTGATAAATATGATTTCAATATGATTTATTAAAGAAAAATAATAGCTTCTATTTTTTATTTAACACTGGAATAACTATCATTGTTGTTCACTCTTATTCAAAAAAAACTATATCACCTGGAATAACCAGTTGGTGATCTCTAAAAGGCATGCTGTTACTCCTGCGAAATGCTTTTGTGTCTTGGGCAGTTAACCTATTTCTTTAGAGGAAGCAAACTCTTAACCAAGCAAAAACAATTTTAAATCATATTCATGAGCAATGGATTTTTTCATTCCTTAGCTCAGTGCTTAATAAATAAATTCTATAGATTAACTCAACCAATTGTTTCTCGTATTGTGGTATATCTGGCTAATTCAAAACATGGGTGTAGAGGATTCACCGCAGCTTTGACAATTGTTTGCATAGATTATTGGAAAATCTCAATATTACGGATTAAGACCATTTGATGGCTGCAAAATTTCGTTGCACATAAAGTTGTCCGGGACACGCATGAGAAAACATTACTAGCTGCCTTTCATTGAAGTTTTACACGGTGGCCGAAACAGAAAAATGTTTAACAACCATCTCTTTCTTTGTCCATAGTATTAGCACCTATATTTGTAAAAGGGTGTTTTCCCCTAGGAATTGACCCTGGGTGAAAATGCGAGAAAAGGGGGCTTAAAAAGCCCACAAAATACATTTTATCTTAAGTTTGTTGGTGGCTTGATGGATTGGCGCATCATGGGAGCGCTCAGATCTACGGTCTGTGTTCCATATCGGATCCCCTCGACCTTTTGCCTTTAGCTGGGGGTTCAAGCAGGCGGTTTTCTGGCATGGGCCCCCGACAGATGTGTCACCTCCTTATCAACTCGGACCCCCCTGCACTAAACTGCTTACCGCTACCCCCCCTCAGAGCTAACCTCCTTACCGCTTCCAAATACTACCTTCACTCCTGCCAACATATGTCCTCCATTCACCCGACCCCATGCTTATCACTTCCCCGCTGACTTTTCTCCCCCTCTCAACTCCCGACATGTGTCCCCACTCATGCCCCATATCACCTCCACCATTATTTGTCGTTTCTTTCCTATCACCCCCGACCTACCACTCCACCCTACTTCCACGTTCTCTCCCCTTGCCACATGACACCCCACACCTTTACCCCTCAGCTTCCAAAGTTCTGGTGCCCATGCACTCCCAGTCACTTCTTTGTCACTGCGTTACTCCACATCATCCACCTAGCTATCGCTCTTTCACTGTTCCATGTCAGTTTTCCCCGTCGTCTCACTAGCTCCCCTCGCCTTCCTCCACATCCGCCTACCAGTTCTCTCTGCAAAGGTCCAACAAAGCTCAGGTGGAAGATATTCACGGGGTGCGACCAACATGTTTTCCCGGTGCCAAGTTGACTCGGGCCTCGTCCTAATCTTGATGTAGACAATTAATGAAGGTGAGAAAGGTTGGCGAAACCTCATCTCACCACTTAAATGGAATGCTAGGCCGGAGTGTTAGCAAGTCGGTTCTTCTGCAGGTTCCAACTGAAACACATTTGCGTCTGGCAGAAGCTCGCGTCTGACAGAACACTGCATGCGCAGTTTGCCAGAGAACATGCAGACGTAAATCCTTGAATGCAAAGAGTCGAGCACGCCTCTGTTGTTAGTGGCGAATTTTTTTCAGTATATATGAATCATTTTGATATTTTTGTAGAGGTCAACAATTGGTTGAGCAGAGCTCCCAATTTTGCAATGCTTATGATACCAGAGTTGTTCTCTCGTTATGTAATCGATTTGAGACTTTCATGTTAATAGAAGTCACCTTCCTGTTTCTTTTTATTTTGTCTGTAAAAGATGCTTAAAACACTCAGACATGGATGATCAAGTCGAGGATTGTTATACTGTTCTAATGGAGGTTTGATTATAGCAGTATCATGGTCAGCTTTACTCAATCCCTAGTGTTTCGATTCCCTCTCACACTGGATGGCTTGGGCATGGAAGATCCAGTCGAGCTGTTGCATTTGTAGGATGATGCAGGTTTGATAATTTTGTGGTTGTAACTGTGTTGTTTGGACATATTCCAGTGTCTAAACTCGATCTCAAGAATGCTCTTGAGTTTCGTTCTTTCTTCTCAGAGCTATTGGAAGGCCTGATGCCCATGGCAGTCTCGTTCACCTCCCTCCCTAAGTCTTCCCTCTACTCTCGCTTTAACTCAATTTACTGACTGAAGTTAATGTGGCCCTCACTTCCCTGTGCATTTCTTGTCTAGTTCTGTATTGAATATCATTCATATTTTGAGTTTTGTCCATTGACCTCCATCCATATAAAACCAACATCCACCTAAACTCTGATGAGTACTGGGCTTACCTTCTCTACAATCAGAGGGTGACTCTCAGTGCCAACACATAAATTGAAGCTTGTTTGGGAAAATATGAATAATCAGTTCTAGGAAAAAGTATGGAGAAATGATGACAATAACGCAGAAAGGATAACAAGGACGCAAAAATGATGGAACGCATTGTGAGTGTAAGAGTTGGAAGACTTCGAAGGAGGAGTATATACATGTGCACTTCGCTGTAAATTATCTAACCTTTGAATCATTCTTTCATACACATCTCTGCAGATGTATCCTTGTATACTATCATTCAATAAAATGCGTGAGATTTTGTCCATAAATATATTTGTCAGATCCAATAATTCAGGAGCATGATCTACCTGGGTGTATTTCGTATCGGAGACAAGTTATGCTCTTGCTTTCTTTCATCTTGTCAAGATCTTACTTATTTATTTAAGAGTTAAAGATGAGTATTGATGGAGGAGCGAGTTAAAGATCAGTATTGATGGAGGAGCATCAACAATTGACATTATATATTCTCTTATAATTTGTATTTTTTATTTTTCATTTCTTATTGTTTAGTTATTTATTTTCTTATAATTTGTATTTTTTTTATTTTGCATTTCTTATTGTTTAGTTATTTAATTTAGTAAGAGGAATAAAGAGACTACTATTAATAAAGAATTGAATTATGAAGAGACTATTATTATTAAAGAATTAAAGTATGTTGAAAAAGGTTATAGAGAAATATGTAAAAGTTAAATTGGGACAACCAACAAGAGATGGATCACAAACTGCCCTAGGAATTGTAGAGACAACTTAGGAGGAGGTGCAGAGTTACAAAGTCTATTGGGCTACCACTTGAACTAAATAGTCTAAAAGAATATTATAAATCTATTTAATTATCAAAGAAGAGGAGTTCCACTAGTTTATAAATCTATTTAATTATTAAAGGAGAGGTGTTCCAATAATTTGCAATAGTAGTTTGCAATAGAAGAAGAAAAGGTTCAACTCCATATCTGCAATAGAGAAGAGAGTGAATATCAACTCGTTCGTGCTTATAAAAGTTTGAGGTTGTCTAGAATTATGATCATATTGATCTGAATATTGTGAATTATGGAGAGACTACCTCCAGATTGTAATCCAACGATTGAATTGGGATATTATTCAATAATGAGTTCTAGATTCTATCAATTTTCTTATGTTTCCTCTTATTTACATTGTTATTTTTGTCATATTTAGTTTTGTAGATTTTTCATATATTACAAAATTTGTTGGTGCCTCAAGTGGTATTAGGGCAAGGTTCATCTTTGGTTCAGAATTTGAAGAAGTACTAGAATTAATTCTCTCGTCATTGAGAATTTGAAGAAGTATTAGAATTATTTTTCTCTTGGTTTAGAATTTGAACAAGTATTAGAATTAATTCTCTCTTGAGAGTTGAGTTTTGCAAGATCAGTTCCTATGCAACGATGGAGGCAAGGATACCTCAGAAAGGGTCATTTCAGCTTGCCTATTGAAAGATGAGTGGTGTGAAGGAGTGTCAAAAGAAAAGTGTGTGAATGGTAGTCTAGTTGAGGACTATGAGAAAACTTCTAAGGATGTTTCCATGAAGAGGAGCATGTCAAGGAGGTGCGAGGAACTAGGAATTGGAGGAATTGTGAATAAAAGAATTAGATAACAAATTATGAATTAGAAATGCATAGATTTATACTCAGAAAATGAGATGGAGGAAGAGAGAAATGTTGATGAAAGAGACCCATCCAAGCATTTGATCTCATTTATGAAGGATAGAGGTAATGCATGATTGGATAGGAGAGCTCAAGAGATAATTTGAGTATAAGATTGTCCAAGACTCCAAGAGAGTTTTTTTTTCAATAACGAATTTGAAAGGGAATGCTACACTGTGGAGGGATGTTGTGTAGAAACATAGAATGGAGAAGCAATCGGGGAAGATAAATAACTAGAAGAAAATGGTGAGTAAAATGAAGGCGAATTTCTTGCCCATTCGATTACCAATTTTATGTAGACAACCATAAAATTTGAAACAAAAAGAGACATATGTCCAGAAGTACAAAAGAATTCTTCAAACTGTCACTCAGATAAGGACTTAAAGAGATAGAGTATCAAAGGGTAGAAAGGTATGAAGGAATTGAAGTTCCACATTTGAGATGAATACCCATTATTTTTTAACCATGGGTGAAGCATATGAGATTGATATAAAGGTAGAATAAAATTTGAATAGGGAGTGGAAGACGGAATTGTAGAGGAAAGAATCTCAGAGACAGAGGAAGATTGAAGGCTACAAGAGGACATTCTAGCAAAGGGAGATAAGTTAAAGAGTCTAATAGTCAAATTTCAAAAGAAGACAACCATGCTAGCAGAGGAAAAGGGTCTATAAAAGGAAAGGGTAAGTATGTCATTACTTGCTACAAATGTGGAGTAGAAGGGAAAAAAGCATATGAATGTCTAGAGAAGAACAATTTGGAAATAAGGAATGAGGCCATGACTCATGTCATGTAGGTGGGTCAGGCATTGGCTATGGGAGACAATGTTATAGTACTTCAACATGAAGAAGGTGAAAACCTTATGTTCATAAAGGTGTTACTCAAACAATGAAGAAAATGAAAGAACCTTAATAGAGGAAGATAGTTTTTAAAACTAAATGCAAATTTAAAGGTAAATGTTGTGATTTCATCATAGATGGTCGGAGTACATAAAATTTGGTGTTCACAGAGGTGATTGATAAGCTGAAATTAAAGTGCATCCCTCATCCCAATCCATATTGTATTTCATGGTTACAAAAATCATGTCATGTAGGTAGGTGAGGCATTAAGTATGGGAGAAAATGTTGAAGTAATTCAACATGAAGAGGGTGAAAACCTTATGTTTAGAAGGGTGTTACTCAAACCAGAAATGAAGGCTATGAAAGAAAGTGAACTGAGGAAGAGAGTTTTTAAAACTAAATGTAAGGATCAAGGTAAATGTTGCAATTTGATTATAGATAATGGGAGTACGAAAAATTTGGTGTCCACATAGGTGATTGATAAGATGAAATTAAAGTGCATCCCTCATCTCAATCCATATCGGGTTTCATAGTTACAGAAGGGTCAACAAGTGATTGTGATATAACAACTCTTGTTGAGTTACTAGATCAAAAACTTCACTGACCAAGTATTATGTGATGTCGTGGAGATGGATTTATGTCATATATTACTTTGAATATTGTGGTTGTTTGATATGAAGATTCTCCATGATGTTATAAAATACATATGAGTTGAATAAGGATGGACAATGTTATAGGATAGAGCCAATGGAGGAAAAGAAGACAACTACAATGGACAATAGTGACATTGGGTGGAGTGGTAGCAAAAGTGGTCATGCAATGTTGTGCTCAACCCAAAAATATCTAAAGGAACAAAAAAAGGAAAAAATTATATTTGGCCATAATTCCAAAGAAGATGAGGAAAAGAGTTATGTGCAAATGGAGATTCAACAATTGTTGGATAATTTTACATAGATTGTTTCCAATTATACGTCAATGCGAATGCCTCCCATGAGAATTATTTCACATCATATTGATTTGATTCCAAAATCAACTCTACCTAATAAGGCTCCTTACTGAATGACTCATGTGGAAAGCGAAGAAGTAAATAGGCAGGTCCAAGAATTACTTAAGATGGGGTTTATCTGAGAAATTTCAAGTCCTTGCACTTTCCCAACCATTTTGGCACTGAAGAAGGGTGGTAAATGGTGAATGTGCACTAATTCACGAATTATTAATGACATTACTATCAACTATTATTTTCCCTTACCAAGAATGGAAGACCCCGTGGATTGCTTGAGTGGGGAAAAGTACTTTTCAAAGATAGATTTGAAGAGTGGATACCATTAGATTCAGATAAGGTAAGGTGAAGAGTTAAAAATGGTGTTCAAGATGAAGGATGAACTATTTTAATGGATGCTTATGCAATTTGGTTTAACCAATGTGCCTAGTAATTTCATGAGATTGATTAATGAGGTCTTGAAGTCATTTATAGAAAAAGTGCCATTGTGTATCTTTATGGCATTTCGATTTTTATCATATTTAAGGAAGAGCACTTGTGGAATTTGAGAAAGTATTGGAAAGCTTGAAAGTAGAGAAGCTACAAATTAACTTGAAGAAGTGTACTTTCTTGCAGGAAGAGTTGGTTTACTTAGGTTTTATATTTTTCAAGGAGGGTTTGAAGATGGATATTGAAATGGTGAAATCCATTGTGGTTGGCCAATTTTTAGATGTACATTTGATGTAAGGAGTTTCCATGGTTTGATGAGTTTTTACCGAAAGGTTTTTAGAAAATTTAGGGGGATTTTTGCACTTCTCACTGACTATATCAATAAGGGATCTTTCCAATGGATAACAATAGAAACAAAGTCCTTTGAAACCTTGAATAATAAGGCAACCAAACACCCAATCTTAGCACTTCAAGATCTCAATAAAGTATTTGAAGAAGATTGTGATGCAAGTGGTTCAACGATTGGAGTGATCTTAAGTCAAGTTGGTAAGATGATAGCATTCTTTAGAAATAAGTTGAATGATGCTAAAAAAAAGTACTATGTGTATGATCCATAATTATATGCCATTGGTCAGTCCTTGAAGAAATGGAGACATTGTTTTTTACCAAATAATATTTTGTTGTTTATCGATCACAAGGTTCTCAAATACATAAACAATTAAGGTAAGTTGAATCAAAATAATTTGAAATGGATGTATCTTTTATAGAGTTACTCATTTGTTTTAAAGAATAGGTCTAGAAAATATAACAAGTTTTCTAATGCATTAAGTCGGAGGGTGATGTTATTAAATACCATGCATGTTGAAGTTGTTAGTTTGGATAGCATTCAATTGAATGCAGAAGACAACAATCCATAACACGCAGAAATTTAGGCAAATGCCAGGGAAAACCCCAATGTGGGAAAACCCAACGAGAGAAAGAGAGATTTATTATTCAAATTTAGGAAAGTACATATTAGCAGTAAAACAACATTTCCATCCAAGGAAAATACCTCATAGCACCAAATCTGTCCCACATAAATCTACCTCGTTTTTTTTGCCAAAACCGTACCATTGTCTCGCCTCTTCTGTACCTCATTTTATGTGCCCATATTTCATTGTACGAACTATTCCGTACGGCCCAAAAACAACCACCGAAAATCTGAAAATTGCCTCAAAAACCGTGCCAAAAATTGCCTTGATTTCCATGCCAAATTCGTATGGTTGTACGGAATGTACATAATCATACGGACTGTATGGATTGTACAGTACGGCCTCCCACAGCAGAAAAATATTTCAGCCGAAAATTCACATAAAATCTTTCTCAAGAATCGTGCCCACATTCCTCGAAAAATGTGCCCTCTTTGCTTCTCACTTTCCTCTCTCAAGCATACTCAGAAAATCTCTCTAACTCTCCTCCCGATGTCCTCTCTAGACATTTGACATGTCTTGCACACTATCCAATGCATTCTTTTATAATCTAAAAATGACATTTTCCCCCCAAAAGTGTCTTTTCACCTTCCTCAACCCTAGATCCAAAGGTCAAGATTAGATCTTTCCTTTTCCAAGATCAAGGGTCATGATTCATTCCCTCCAAAATGTCTCATTTAAAAATTAAAGTGGGTACTGCTTTATTACATAAGTGCTTTATTCATTTAAAATTAAAGTGAATTTCACTTTATTACATAAGTGCTTTATGAAAATAAAGTCACTTTAAAAATAGAAGGTGCACTTTATTAAAAAGTCACTTTAATAAAAGAACCACTTAAACAACTTTATAAAAACTATTACAAAGTTAAGTGCCTGGTAGTGTAAACATTAAGGTAACATCCGCATACAAGACAAAGCTTGCGGACTACCACCCGAGCTAAAAAACTAACACTCCCTCTTAGCGAGGGATGTACTCGCTGCCATCTCCATCATCTGGTCCCATCACACTCTTCTATGTAGGAGCTCCCTTTGAACCTGGAGCCATCCACAACACCTGCACAGAACTCAAACTAGAAGATCTTCTCCTAGCAACCTCCCATAACCCTCAGTTCACTTCATCTTGAGAATCAGTTCAATCAACCTAGCTGAGCCTTCTACCAATTCTCAGAAGAGACTCGCTCTCTTCTCTCGGAATGCAAGACGGATACCTTGGTGCCGTCATAGTCTCAGAAGCCTCCTCACACTCCTTATCCAACGCTAAATCATACATTATAGTTTGTCCTCTCAACATATACAACCTATCCACCTAGTTATCGATCAGCTACAGCTCTACCGGGTCCACTCCCTCTCTGCAGATAGAGACATGTTCCCTCTTGAACAATACACAATATCCTACATCCTGCAAGGTTGAGACTGAGAGAAATTTAACACTCAACCCTGGAATAAAGAGAACTACTTCAATCTCCAAGAGTCCCACAAACTCGAGTTGGAATATGACATTCCCAACTCCACATACAGTTCTCTCCATACTACCTTCATTTACCACCTATCGGCTAGGACCAATCACTATGAAGTCTAGGAATACTTGCTAGATTATCATGATGTGGTTAGAGGCTCCACTATCCACAATCCATCTGACATCACCTCTAAATCCTCCGTTGCCGACACTGGAAACTAGGGTAACCAAAAAAAAAATCCTATCGAACTTTTAAGCAAATTCCTCTATCATTGTTGTAGCAGCTGTCTCAGGCCCCTCTGACTCCTTCTTCTTCTTCTTCCTCTCAGTAAAATGAGAGGCAAGGTGCCCCAACTGGTTACAACAATAACATCTGACTTTACTCAAGTCCCTTCAGAACTTCCTTTCTTCTTGCTCTTTTCCACAAGAGAAACATTCTCATGAGCTCTGTCTATCTTCTGATCACTACTCTAAGATCTTTCTCGGATCTCCTCCTGAGTGAAATCATCCCATAGTCTTCTGCAATCTGGTAGATGCTCATGATCCACCACACACTTCACAAAGACTTCCCAATCTTTGGTGAAGCCATTTAAGGCTATGCTCACCAACTCAGAATCTGAAATGACCTCTCCAACAACTTCCATCTCATCTTTAACTTGAGCCACCCAGGTAAGATAAGAAGAGACACTCTCCTCCTTACCCATATTGGTATCATGCAACTTAGCCCTCAAGGCCATCTTTTGGTTCTCATTCTTTGCCTCGAACAAGTTCTTAAGTGCATCCCACATCTCCTTGGCAGTCTTTTTCCCAGCCCAGTGTGGGATAATGTGATCCTTCACCCCATCCAAAATAATCCTCTAAGATTTGGATTCATTGGTCTCATGCAAGTCCAAAGCAATAGGATCTTCTATGGGAGCTACTACAAACGATTCATTGTTCTCCTTGAGAACGACTGACAAACAAACCTTCCACTGCAAGTAGTTGGAAATGTCATCCAACCGATCCTCATATTTAATGCTTGCATCCACATTCCCTGTCACAACTGAAGGAAAACAATCACACCCTTTTGCCCAAATATCACACTGCCCATTGCCAGAGATAAAGCTCTGATACCATGTAGATTTTTAATGACAAAAATCAGCAAGCTAATATTTTGTCAAACACTTAGCAATCTAGAGATAACTGCCTTCATAAATTTCAGAAATGCATAAAACCCACATTTAGAAATTTCCATAAGTAGAAATACACATTGTTGAGAAACATATGCAGCGGAAATATTCAGTGGACAACAACCCATAACACGCAGAAATTTAGGCAAATGTTAGGGAAAACCCCAATGTGGCCAAACCCAACAAGAGAAAGAGAGATGTATTATACAACTTTAGGAAAGTACATATTAGCAGTAAAACAACATTTCCATACAAGGAAAATACCTCATAGCACCAAATATGTCCCACAGAAATATGCCTCGTTTTTTGTGCCAAAATCGTACCATTGTCTCGCCTCTTATGTACCTCATTTTCTGTGCCCATATTTCACTGTACAGATTGTTCTGTACGACCCAAAAACAACCATCGAAAATCTGAAAATCGCCTCAAAAACCGTGCCAAAAATTGCATCGATTTACATGCCAAATTCGTACGACTGTATGGACTATACAGAATCATACAAACTGTATGGACTGTACAGTACGGCCTCCCACAACAAAAAAATGTTTCAGCCAAAAATTCACATAAAATCTTTCTCAAGAATCGTGCCCACATTCCTCGAAAAATGTGCCCTCTTTGCTTCTCACTTTCCTCTCTCAAGCATACTCAGAAAATCTCTCTAACTCTCCTCCCGATGTACTCTCTAGACATTCGACATGTCTTGCACACTACCCAATGCATTCTTTTATAATCTAAAAATGACATTTTGCCCCTAAAAGTGTATTTTCACCTTCCTCAACCCTAGGGGAGTTCGTGTTGAAAAACATCAACAAAATTGACGATTTCGCAACACATTCTAGCATCTCCTACCTGAGATATGTTGAAATTATAAGAGGCTTTGACCCCTATAATATTTTTCGACAACATTTACAAACACTTGGCCTCGACGATTGTTTTTTAAATAAACACCTGCCCAAAAACAAAGACAGTGGTGGGAATGATCCTGCCTCTTATGCTAACGACATAGACATAGTGCAAAGTTGCACTAAATTGTACACACAACAGGGGAAAGGCTCCGATGACAAGAGTGTTCAATCGAAAAATAACACTCTAAAAATTACGACATCCTAGAGCATCGCTCCAACGGTCCACCACAGCAACAAAGAAACTCATATTTATTCAAATGGAGGAGGACATAATGACCCTCCTCGCTCTAAAATTGATAGTTCTCACAAGCTTCCAATAGAGAAAAAGAGAAAAAAATATGTGGGGCAAGCATAAGAGATGGAAAATTAGAGTGAGAACATGGAACTTGGCACTGATCTGGATAGCATGATTTGCTTCCTTGATCATCCCAGAGACGCCATCCACCATAGCTATCCAATGGACATATCCATTACTGAAAATTTTGATGAAGATGAATCTTTCGTGTTCCAGAGCGCTATTTTTGATAGCTAGTCCAAAAAAATGATAATTGAAAAAAATGATGTTAAATAATTATAAAGACAAATCTTGTTCAGAGGTTCACCTTTCCAACATGTGGCCATCCCAAATTTATCAACTTCACACCATGAGCAGAGAAACACTTCATGATCCCATTGGAGGCATCGAGATCGAGAATGCCAGACTGAAGGACCGGGTCAAGGAATTGGAAGACACATTCATTCTTATGCCATTGCTTGTTGATCATTTGGCAATAGCCATGCTTTCCACCCTTGGAGCCAACGTAAAACCATCATCCACCCTGTTCGCATCCTGTAAAGGATATGTGGAGAATAATATAAAAAAAAAATGGAACTGGTTACCCAAGCATGGAAAAGATCACAAACCATCACTTCCCTTGGAACCAGGGAACATAGTTTACTCGAACATTTGCATGCCGAGTGAAAAGATGAAGAAAATTTCTTTTTAAAAACAGTCATTCATTTTGGCACTATTGTCCACAATATGACAGAAACAAAAAGAAGAGAACAAGATCTTCCATCCAAAAACCGGATCGGTCAATTGAATGCATGTTGGAAAGAAAAAGTGAAGAACCTGCATATCATTGTTCAGTCATGTGAACAAGCCATATCGAAGAAAGATAAATTATTTACAAGGTTGTCAAATATAGACTTAGCCAGGAAAGCCAACAACTTCCAAGACCCCAACTTAATCGCAAACTTCTTGCCCTTAACCAGGCAAGAGTTCGATAAACAGGTTGCTATGTTTAAGACCTTGTCTCTGGAAACGTTTTACAACATCCATTAATTTGATCAAGCTCACGTCCACGACTGGCAAGTAAAATATTCAGTACAGAAAGAGGAAATTTATTAGGCTCTTTATAATCTTTCTATTGACTTCCAGGAATTAGAAAACAATCTTTTCAACATAAAAATATGGAATGAGATCAACGTCACCCCAATGAGAAGCTACATTGAAGAATGACACGAAACACAATTGAAGCAGGTCACTGACGAAAGGCAACAGGCAGTTGCCAGGATTCCAGCAGTCATCGACGACATCATTGAAACCGCAGTTGTCGACGACATCAATGAAACGACAGTCGCAAGAAAATAGCCAAAGGTCTCATATGTACTCTCACTGTAAGTCTATTGATCACATCTTGCTTTGTTTATCAACCTAGTTATTCCACTTTATTAAATACGAGTGTGTAGGCAAACACTTATACCTTTCCATTTTATTTTTTTGCAGGTATTGCACTCTATCTTCTCTCTACAATCCTGTTTCTTGTACATATTTCTCTAAGAGTCCGCGGGAGCCCCAATCCCAGTCTACTTGACAAACACATTGAAATTCCAATTTATATGTAACACACTTTAATTTTTTTTTGTATATTTCCAATTTTCGAGTAGTATGTAACCAACTTTTATTTTTTGACATATTTCAAATAAAAATGTTTTCCTATGTCATTTTACATTTATGTTTTCATACATTCTTATCTTTCAACAGTGTATATGACAAATGCATTTAATTTTTTATATGTAATAGACTTTTAATTTTTTATATATTTCAAAATAAATGGTGCTCTAAATTGCAAGCTTCATTTACTTATACCCCTTGTTCACAAATGCATTTAAAATTTTGCATTTCTTATCTCTTTCAAATTTATGTATTCATGTATTTTTATCTTTCACCAGTCCATATGGAAAATGTATTTAAATTTCCAAATATATTCTTCCATTGTCAACAAATTTGTACTTTCTTATATACTTTCAAAAAATAAATAGTTCTCTACATGCCCCAACATGTTGCACAAAGTCTGAAAACACATGTTCTTAACCATTAGGCCCACTCAAGCTATATATATGCATCACTATTTTATATATGCATCACCATTATTTTATATATTCCAACATATAGAACATTAAATGCATATTATTAACCATCATTTTGAAAAGTCAAATATATATATTTTTATATAATTCAAAAACAATAACATAATACTATTTTTGTTTTTTCATATTTACCTTTTCACCGGACTTGACGATTATGGAGATGGAATTCCATAAATAGAGAAGGATTTGAAATAACAAGAATTCAGAACGATCATATCTACCTATTGCCTTTCTATTCTTACTCCAACACGAACACTCTTGAGCGCGCTGAGTTGTTGGTCTGACAGGTATGGACTTCGATTTGGATTTAGCAATAATAATATGATGAATGGATTTAATGTACATTGTTTTGTTTGTTTGTTTGATTGATTTTCATAGTGAAATGGCTGAGTTTGTACTCTTGAAGATTGTTTGTTTGTTTGATTGATTTTCATAGTAAATTGGCCGAGTTTGTACTCTTGAAGGCCCGAGGACATTATGGGTGAGGACATTATGGGTGCTTTTAGGCTTTAGCATCCGTATATAATCGTAAATGGGTTTTTCCTAATAGCTTGGTAGTAATCACAATCAAAATTAACTGAGTCATCATTCCTCACATCAACAACAACGTTTGTCTTTCTCACAGAGATAGTATTCATACTCTGTATATGTCTTTTTCATATCTTATTGGTTGCTAGAGTTATATATATATATATATATATATATATATATATATAACGTGTTAGCTGTATGGAGAATTGTTGTAGAGCAATGGGTAATGTCACTGGTTGTGATCATGTAAATCTTCACAAGGGTTTAACACAGGAGAAGAACAATGAAAAGGATGAATCCTAAAAGCCCATGAATCCAGCTCTTCCTCCGCTGTGAAAATATGACAAGCACTACTAGCGATTTGATGCCTACTTCAATTTGCTAGAGAGTGTGCTTTTGTTGTATCTGGAATAATTTACTATATGTTTTAGCTCTGGAACATGACATAGTATGATTAAAGTCGTGACTGGGCAGTGATCCCAGAGAGTTGTAAATATCCATTTTGATGTGTGAAAAGATTCAGATTTTGGACACTTTGAAAAGATCGTTATTTTTAAATTCTCACACTAGCTAAGAGTCTGCTTTGACATGGAATATGTCAACTCTATGCAATATAAGCTCCACCAAGATATCATCCTTGATATATTTGTCTTTTGGGCTTTTTAGTGTCTTCGACACCTTTTAAGCAACAACTTGTCCTTATGTCTTCCACTTGGTTATCGTATTTGCATACTAATCTGAAGCCCATTGATCCGCCTCAGGTTTGCTTTTGTTGCATCTTTCATTGTTCTTATTGTTGATGTTCTTAGGCTGATGCTAGGAGCTCTTTAGCCCTCTTTATGGGCTATGTTACTGTATTCTCCATGTATTATTGTTCACAATTCTCTGAAAATAGACGATTGAACAGAGGGTCCATAACCTTTGTCGTTGTGGACAGTTATAACTCTCCGACTGTCTTCTCATCTTGCCCGATTTCCTGTCATAAGCTCTTTTAGTATTGGATACTCTACAATGAATAGTTGAATGTTTTTTTCTAAGCATTGCATGAGTTCCTCTATTCCTTTTTTAATGCAGTGAAAAAATACCTTTCTCCAATTTATTAAAACTATGTGCTTCTTTATTCATATCATTGATTGCAGAATGATTAATTTTTCTAAGATAAGGGATAAACACAGAGAAGCCGCTAATGGAGGACCACCAACAAAGAAGCAGAGGCAGAGCCCTGGTGAATTGGTGTTGCATAAAGGTTGGTACATATCTCAAGCTATTGCTTTTCCTCATATGATAAAGATTTTAAAATCATCGGGTGGAAAATGCCATTCTATGAGTGTGATCCTTTTCATTATATTTTAGTTACCCATTGGTCTGAATATTTTCTCTATTTTAGGTTTTCTGGGATATGGTGTCTTTAGATAAATCAGAATACAGCGGGAGTATTTATTGATTGTAGGGACAATATACTAGTATTTAGAAGCGTTGGTCATTCTGATTTTATTGGGTAGAAAGGGAAATTTATAGTACTCTTGAGAGGATCATAACGTTTGGGACTAAAATCATATGACGTTTTGTATGTTTGTATCAACTAGAGGACCTAAAATATGTTGAGGGATTAGGCTATTGATTCTGACAATATCTATTGTTTGCTCTTATTTCTTAGAAACAACTAATTTATTACTAGGAAATCTAGAGATATCAGTGATTTGAACCTGCCAAAGAATACCGACATATCATTTCCAAATGGAAAGAATGATCTCCTGAACTTTGAAATTGTGCTTCGACCTGATGAAGGGTACTATCGGTAAGTCATTTCATGTTTGAAAATTATAAAAAATGATAAGTTTGGTTTCATCTGAATTAGGTTTTGATAGATTATTATTGATATAAATGATTTCCTTCTCTTGAATCTTGTATAGAGGTGGATCATTTTTGTTTTCTTTCAAGGTGTCTCCAGTTTATCCCCATGCTACACCAAAGGTGAAATGTAAGACAAAGGTATGAGCCCTGGAGATTTTTCCAAGAATCTCTGACTTCTTACTTGAAAATATTTTCTTATAGGAAAATAATTTTGGAAAGTTGTAAATAAATATGTGGCTGTGGGCTATCTACTTGTCAGTTTCTTACATGTAATCTGCTCAAATATTTCAGGTTTACCATCCCAATATTGACTTGGAAGGCAATGTGTGCCTGAATATTCTGCGTGAAGACTGGAAGCCTATCCTGAATATCAACACCATCATATATGGGTTGTATCATCTCTTCACAGTAAGTTGTTATCTGAAATTTTTCAAATAACAACAGATTATTTGTTATAGTATGTGCGGTTACAAAGCATTCGCGCTTGGTAGTTTTTGAAGATTGTGGTTACAAGACTTGATTCTTTGGACAGTGTAGGGGAGAGGGTTGAACAGGTGAGGATGGCATGAGGTCAGGGAGTTTCGGTATAGCATCTAGCACATATCATTTTTATATTAAACACAAGTTTTTCCCTATGATGAGGGTTCTGTCTAAGTCCTATGTTCCCATTACATATTCATGGATCTGTCTTCCACAAGATTAAATTGGACATGACAAAGGATTTGATTTTATAAGTGTGGGTTTATTTTCCTCTATGGTTGAGCATTTTTACTTTATTTCTTCTTTATGCGTGTGTTTGTGTTTTCGTCAAATATGCCTTAGTTTTTTTTCATTTGATTGATGGGATTCTTTCTTGTGAATATATTGGACTTATTGATATGGGTTTTGTTTTACTAAGATTAAATGAACATATGTTTTAATGTTGCATGAGTATGTTCGGTTGGATTTATCTTTCAATTTTAGGTTTAAGTATTGGGAACATATGTTTTAATGTTGCATGAGTATGTTCGGTTGGATTTATCTTTCAATTTTAGGTTTAAGTATTGGGGATACCTTCTCCTATGATGCCTCTGGGAACATAGGTTTTAATGTTGCATGAGTATGTTCGGTTGGATTTATCTTTCAATTTTAGGTTTAAGTGTTGGGGATACCTTCTCCTATGATGTCTCTGGTATAAGCAATTTTGTTTAGAGTTATTGCTTTCAATTCTATTATAGAATTGTATTTTTGTTCAAATATAGTACTTACCATGGTGGTCATGATATTGATTGCAGCAACCAAATCATGAGGATCCCCTTAACAAGGAAGCTGCTGCAGTAATGAGAGAATACCCAAACAATTTCAAAAGCAATGTGAAAAAGTCCATGGCGTGAGGTTATGTGGGATCTACTTATTTCCCAAGATGCATAGGATACCATTAAATTTTTTTAAGGGGATCAAGCTTTACAGTGTGGCTTTGGACTTGAGAACTGAGCTATAAAAGCTTTCTATTTTCTTTGGGGTATAAAAGTTCTTTATAGTCCTTGGGCTATAAAAGTTGTTTATCTTTTCTTATTTTAAAATTAGCCTGGGCTATGAGAATTTTGGAGAAAATAGGTGCTCTGAAATGTTTTTTGGTTATCCAAGCATGAATTGAATCAAGAGTTGACTTGGGCTATAAAAGTTTTTTATCTTTTCTTATTTTAAAATGAACCTAGGCTATGAGAATTTTGCAGAAAATGTGTGCTATGAATTTTTCCTTTTGTTATCCTAGCAAGAATTGAATCAAGAGTTGACTTGGATTCCAAAATAAATAACAGATCTCAGATGCTTGACAGTTGTTAACAGAATAGTAGTGATGGTATTGCGCAGATCAATGAATTGGTGCATAATTCTTCATCAATCTAAAGGTGTGTCGATTGTGATGATATCTGTGCTTGATCTGTTTGATAGTATTTAACTTATCCTTTTTTATTCAGTTGTTTTGAAAGATCTAGCCCTAATGCATTGCTCAATGAAGATTACCCAAAATTCATTCTTGAACTTTTTAATTTAAAATTTGAGGATAGATTTTTTAGTTTTTTTTTATCTGAAATGAATTCATACAAATCTCCATAGATGATTAGAGCTTTAACAGTTATATAAGTAAAATTTAACAAAGTTCCAGTGAATTGGATTAGCTTCTGTCTATCTTTACGGAAAGAAACATGAGCCCCGAACATAGCAGGAACTATTGCATATTTTTCAGAAGATCTTATGGTAAATAAATTGAGAGAAATATCCACCAGAAACTCCACTCCCATTGTAATAGAAGTGTAGAAATGCGACCTGTTTAAATCTGTTATGGTACTTATTTTAATCCTTCTTCATTAAGTATCATGGTTTGAAAGTGTATGAATTAAGAGATATATTGTTTATGTGCAAAACTTAGCCTGTTTGGATTAATGAATGTGATTTATTGGAGAGAGAGTTTTTACACTCCGGGAATCATTGTGATGATCATAATAAAATAAATTAACTCAAATTTAATATAAATTAAAATCTTTTAAATTTGAAAACAATAAATTTTATTTATCTGAATTGATAAATATGATTTCAATATGATTTATTAAAGAAAAATAATAGCTTCTATTTTTTATTTAACACTGGAATAACTATCATTGTTGTTCACTCTTATTCAAAAAAAACTATATCACCTGGAATAACCAGTTGGTGATCTCTAAAAGGCATGCTGTTACTCCTGCGAAATGCTTTTGTGTCTTGGGCAGTTAACCTATTTCTTTAGAGGAAGCAAACTCTTAACCAAGCAAAAACAATTTTAAATCATATTCATGAGCAATGGATTTTTTCATTCCTTAGCTCAGTGCTTAATAAATAAATTCTATAGATTAACTCAACCAATTGTTTCTCGTATTGTGGTATATCTGGCTAATTCAAAACATGGGTGTAGAGGATTCACCGCAGCTTTGACAATTGTTTGCATAGATTATTGGAAAATCTCAATATTACGGATTAAGACCATTTGATGGCTGCAAAATTTCGTTGCACATAAAGTTGTCCGGGACACGCATGAGAAAACATTACTAGCTGCCTTTCATTGAAGTTTTACACGGTGGCCGAAACAGAAAAATGTTTAACAACCATCTCTTTCTTTGTCCATAGTATTAGCACCTATATTTGTAAAAGGGTGTTTTCCCCTAGGAATTGACCCTGGGTGAAAATGCGAGAAAAGGGGGCTTAAAAAGCCCACAAAATACATTTTATCTTAAGTTTGTTGGTGGCTTGATGGATTGGCGCATCATGGGAGCGCTCAGATCTACGGTCTGTGTTCCATATCGGATCCCCTCGACCTTTTGCCTTTAGCTGGGGGTTCAAGCAGGCGGTTTTCTGGCATGGGCCCCCGACAGATGTGTCACCTCCTTATCAACTCGGACCCCCCTGCACTAAACTGCTTACCGCTACCCCCCCTCAGAGCTAACCTCCTTACCGCTTCCAAATACTACCTTCACTCCTGCCAACATATGTCCTCCATTCACCCGACCCCATGCTTATCACTTCCCCGCTGACTTTTCTCCCCCTCTCAACTCCCGACATGTGTCCCCACTCATGCCCCATATCACCTCCACCATTATTTGTCGTTTCTTTCCTATCACCCCCGACCTACCACTCCACCCTACTTCCACGTTCTCTCCCCTTGCCACATGACACCCCACACCTTTACCCCTCAGCTTCCAAAGTTCTGGTGCCCATGCACTCCCAGTCACTTCTTTGTCACTGCGTTACTCCACATCATCCACCTAGCTATCGCTCTTTCACTGTTCCATGTCAGTTTTCCCCGTCGTCTCACTAGCTCCCCTCGCCTTCCTCCACATCCGCCTACCAGTTCTCTCTGCAAAGGTCCAACAAAGCTCAGGTGGAAGATATTCACGGGGTGCGACCAACATGTTTTCCCGGTGCCAAGTTGACTCGGGCCTCGTCCTAATCTTGATGTAGACAATTAATGAAGGTGAGAAAGGTTGGCGAAACCTCATCTCACCACTTAAATGGAATGCTAGGCCGGAGTGTTAGCAAGTCGGTTCTTCTGCAGGTTCCAACTGAAACACATTTGCGTCTGGCAGAAGCTCGCGTCTGACAGAACACTGCATGCGCAGTTTGCCAGAGAACATGCAGACGTAAATCCTTGAATGCAAAGAGTCGAGCACGCCTCTGTTGTTAGTGGCGAATTTTTTTCAGTATATATGAATCATTTTGATATTTTTGTAGAGGTCAACAATTGGTTGAGCAGAGCTCCCAATTTTGCAATGCTTATGATACCAGAGTTGTTCTCTCGTTATGTAATCGATTTGAGACTTTCATGTTAATAGAAGTCACCTTCCTGTTTCTTTTTATTTTGTCTGTAAAAGATGCTTAAAACACTCAGACATGGATGATCAAGTCGAGGATTGTTATACTGTTCTAATGGAGGTTTGATTATAGCAGTATCATGGTCAGCTTTACTCAATCCCTAGTGTTTCGATTCCCTCTCACACTGGATGGCTTGGGCATGGAAGATCCAGTCGAGCTGTTGCATTTGTAGGATGATGCAGGTTTGATAATTTTGTGGTTGTAACTGTGTTGTTTGGACATATTCCAGTGTCTAAACTCGATCTCAAGAATGCTCTTGAGTTTCGTTCTTTCTTCTCAGAGCTATTGGAAGGCCTGATGCCCATGGCAGTCTCGTTCACCTCCCTCCCTAAGTCTTCCCTCTACTCTCGCTTTAACTCAATTTACTGACTGAAGTTAATGTGGCCCTCACTTCCCTGTGCATTTCTTGTCTAGTTCTGTATTGAATATCATTCATATTTTGAGTTTTGTCCATTGACCTCCATCCATATAAAACCAACATCCACCTAAACTCTGATGAGTACTGGGCTTACCTTCTCTACAATCAGAGGGTGACTCTCAGTGCCAACACATAAATTGAAGCTTGTTTGGGAAAATATGAATAATCAGTTCTAGGAAAAAGTATGGAGAAATGATGACAATAACGCAGAAAGGATAACAAGGACGCAAAAATGATGGAACGCATTGTGAGTGTAAGAGTTGGAAGACTTCGAAGGAGGAGTATATACATGTGCACTTCGCTGTAAATTATCTAACCTTTGAATCATTCTTTCATACACATCTCTGCAGATGTATCCTTGTATACTATCATTCAATAAAATGCGTGAGATTTTGTCCATAAATATATTTGTCAGATCCAATAATTCAGGAGCATGATCTACCTGGGTGTATTTCGTATCGGAGACAAGTTATGCTCTTGCTTTCTTTCATCTTGTCAAGATCTTACTTATTTATTTAAGAGTTAAAGATGAGTATTGATGGAGGAGCGAGTTAAAGATCAGTATTGATGGAGGAGCATCAACAATTGACATTATATATTCTCTTATAATTTGTATTTTTTATTTTTCATTTCTTATTGTTTAGTTATTTATTTTCTTATAATTTGTATTTTTTTTATTTTGCATTTCTTATTGTTTAGTTATTTAATTTAGTAAGAGGAATAAAGAGACTACTATTAATAAAGAATTGAATTATGAAGAGACTATTATTATTAAAGAATTAAAGTATGTTGAAAAAGGTTATAGAGAAATATGTAAAAGTTAAATTGGGACAACCAACAAGAGATGGATCACAAACTGCCCTAGGAATTGTAGAGACAACTTAGGAGGAGGTGCAGAGTTACAAAGTCTATTGGGCTACCACTTGAACTAAATAGTCTAAAAGAATATTATAAATCTATTTAATTATCAAAGAAGAGGAGTTCCACTAGTTTATAAATCTATTTAATTATTAAAGGAGAGGTGTTCCAATAATTTGCAATAGTAGTTTGCAATAGAAGAAGAAAAGGTTCAACTCCATATCTGCAATAGAGAAGAGAGTGAATATCAACTCGTTCGTGCTTATAAAAGTTTGAGGTTGTCTAGAATTATGATCATATTGATCTGAATATTGTGAATTATGGAGAGACTACCTCCAGATTGTAATCCAACGATTGAATTGGGATATTATTCAATAATGAGTTCTAGATTCTATCAATTTTCTTATGTTTCCTCTTATTTACATTGTTATTTTTGTCATATTTAGTTTTGTAGATTTTTCATATATTACAAAATTTGTTGGTGCCTCAAGTGGTATTAGGGCAAGGTTCATCTTTGGTTCAGAATTTGAAGAAGTACTAGAATTAATTCTCTCGTCATTGAGAATTTGAAGAAGTATTAGAATTATTTTTCTCTTGGTTTAGAATTTGAACAAGTATTAGAATTAATTCTCTCTTGAGAGTTGAGTTTTGCAAGATCAGTTCCTATGCAACGATGGAGGCAAGGATACCTCAGAAAGGGTCATTTCAGCTTGCCTATTGAAAGATGAGTGGTGTGAAGGAGTGTCAAAAGAAAAGTGTGTGAATGGTAGTCTAGTTGAGGACTATGAGAAAACTTCTAAGGATGTTTCCATGAAGAGGAGCATGTCAAGGAGGTGCGAGGAACTAGGAATTGGAGGAATTGTGAATAAAAGAATTAGATAACAAATTATGAATTAGAAATGCATAGATTTATACTCAGAAAATGAGATGGAGGAAGAGAGAAATGTTGATGAAAGAGACCCATCCAAGCATTTGATCTCATTTATGAAGGATAGAGGTAATGCATGATTGGATAGGAGAGCTCAAGAGATAATTTGAGTATAAGATTGTCCAAGACTCCAAGAGAGTTTTTTTTTCAATAACGAATTTGAAAGGGAATGCTACACTGTGGAGGGATGTTGTGTAGAAACATAGAATGGAGAAGCAATCGGGGAAGATAAATAACTAGAAGAAAATGGTGAGTAAAATGAAGGCGAATTTCTTGCCCATTCGATTACCAATTTTATGTAGACAACCATAAAATTTGAAACAAAAAGAGACATATGTCCAGAAGTACAAAAGAATTCTTCAAACTGTCACTCAGATAAGGACTTAAAGAGATAGAGTATCAAAGGGTAGAAAGGTATGAAGGAATTGAAGTTCCACATTTGAGATGAATACCCATTATTTTTTAACCATGGGTGAAGCATATGAGATTGATATAAAGGTAGAATAAAATTTGAATAGGGAGTGGAAGACGGAATTGTAGAGGAAAGAATCTCAGAGACAGAGGAAGATTGAAGGCTACAAGAGGACATTCTAGCAAAGGGAGATAAGTTAAAGAGTCTAATAGTCAAATTTCAAAAGAAGACAACCATGCTAGCAGAGGAAAAGGGTCTATAAAAGGAAAGGGTAAGTATGTCATTACTTGCTACAAATGTGGAGTAGAAGGGAAAAAAGCATATGAATGTCTAGAGAAGAACAATTTGGAAATAAGGAATGAGGCCATGACTCATGTCATGTAGGTGGGTCAGGCATTGGCTATGGGAGACAATGTTATAGTACTTCAACATGAAGAAGGTGAAAACCTTATGTTCATAAAGGTGTTACTCAAACAATGAAGAAAATGAAAGAACCTTAATAGAGGAAGATAGTTTTTAAAACTAAATGCAAATTTAAAGGTAAATGTTGTGATTTCATCATAGATGGTCGGAGTACATAAAATTTGGTGTTCACAGAGGTGATTGATAAGCTGAAATTAAAGTGCATCCCTCATCCCAATCCATATTGTATTTCATGGTTACAAAAATCATGTCATGTAGGTAGGTGAGGCATTAAGTATGGGAGAAAATGTTGAAGTAATTCAACATGAAGAGGGTGAAAACCTTATGTTTAGAAGGGTGTTACTCAAACCAGAAATGAAGGCTATGAAAGAAAGTGAACTGAGGAAGAGAGTTTTTAAAACTAAATGTAAGGATCAAGGTAAATGTTGCAATTTGATTATAGATAATGGGAGTACGAAAAATTTGGTGTCCACATAGGTGATTGATAAGATGAAATTAAAGTGCATCCCTCATCTCAATCCATATCGGGTTTCATAGTTACAGAAGGGTCAACAAGTGATTGTGATATAACAACTCTTGTTGAGTTACTAGATCAAAAACTTCACTGACCAAGTATTATGTGATGTCGTGGAGATGGATTTATGTCATATATTACTTTGAATATTGTGGTTGTTTGATATGAAGATTCTCCATGATGTTATAAAATACATATGAGTTGAATAAGGATGGACAATGTTATAGGATAGAGCCAATGGAGGAAAAGAAGACAACTACAATGGACAATAGTGACATTGGGTGGAGTGGTAGCAAAAGTGGTCATGCAATGTTGTGCTCAACCCAAAAATATCTAAAGGAACAAAAAAAGGAAAAAATTATATTTGGCCATAATTCCAAAGAAGATGAGGAAAAGAGTTATGTGCAAATGGAGATTCAACAATTGTTGGATAATTTTACATAGATTGTTTCCAATTATACGTCAATGCGAATGCCTCCCATGAGAATTATTTCACATCATATTGATTTGATTCCAAAATCAACTCTACCTAATAAGGCTCCTTACTGAATGACTCATGTGGAAAGCGAAGAAGTAAATAGGCAGGTCCAAGAATTACTTAAGATGGGGTTTATCTGAGAAATTTCAAGTCCTTGCACTTTCCCAACCATTTTGGCACTGAAGAAGGGTGGTAAATGGTGAATGTGCACTAATTCACGAATTATTAATGACATTACTATCAACTATTATTTTCCCTTACCAAGAATGGAAGACCCCGTGGATTGCTTGAGTGGGGAAAAGTACTTTTCAAAGATAGATTTGAAGAGTGGATACCATTAGATTCAGATAAGGTAAGGTGAAGAGTTAAAAATGGTGTTCAAGATGAAGGATGAACTATTTTAATGGATGCTTATGCAATTTGGTTTAACCAATGTGCCTAGTAATTTCATGAGATTGATTAATGAGGTCTTGAAGTCATTTATAGAAAAAGTGCCATTGTGTATCTTTATGGCATTTCGATTTTTATCATATTTAAGGAAGAGCACTTGTGGAATTTGAGAAAGTATTGGAAAGCTTGAAAGTAGAGAAGCTACAAATTAACTTGAAGAAGTGTACTTTCTTGCAGGAAGAGTTGGTTTACTTAGGTTTTATATTTTTCAAGGAGGGTTTGAAGATGGATATTGAAATGGTGAAATCCATTGTGGTTGGCCAATTTTTAGATGTACATTTGATGTAAGGAGTTTCCATGGTTTGATGAGTTTTTACCGAAAGGTTTTTAGAAAATTTAG
>SNQJ01S0135956.1:0-25529 GCA_010110895.2 Picea sitchensis
TATTGAGTATTATATGGGTTCCCAATGTCTTTGAATTAGGAAAAATTAACTAGTTTCCAAGTTTAACTATCATTTTATAGTTGATTATTTGACCATGGTTAGATATATTTAACTATGGTTAACTATTTTCTACTACAATTAACAATAGTTTTCCATGGTTGACCCTCTTCCTCCTTATGGTTGATGATGCAAATCATCTTGATGGTGAATGGTACAAATCAATAATGAGACATATTTTTAGTAAAGGAGTCTCAAAGAGTATTTAGGGGAGATTCTTCCTTAAACAATCTTGAATATAAAACCCTAAGATCATAATCACCTGCTTATTTGAATGGAATGAAACCATGCATCATGTAACGACCCTCGTCATTACAACAACATACGATGCATAACAAGTGCAATATTTGTTTTTTAAGCAGGAAAGTAACAACGACAATAGTCAATCAACGCAACTCGATGATGGACACAACACACACAATTAAAGCAACAAACAACATAATGACCTAGCATACTAGAACAACATGTAGCTAGATGAAACATACGGAAATCAATCAAACAAAAATAAAAATGACTACCCGCCCCTCCTACCCTGCAAGGTTAGGACCTCAAGGACACATAAGCAGTGCTCAAGCCGAGTTTCCCATCGATTTTTACCATTTAAGGTCTCAAGGATGGCTATTGTTATGAGGAACAAGGAGGTGTCTACATCCCACCCGACACAATCAAGTCCAAGTCGGCGAAAGAAAAAAAAACATCATCAACAGTCAACCAGGTGAAAAAGCATTCTAATAACCCATCACATGTAACACAAAATTCCATGGTGCAAAAGAAATTAAAATATACTAAATCCATCTAGCGATGACATAAGCCAAGGCACCATAATCCTCTTATTTAATTTGAGGGTGCAACAAATATACTTAACTTCCAGGCACGCAGTTAAATATGTCATCAAATTACAATAAAATTTCATGGCGCAAGAAGTATTAACCAATAATCATTCATACCTTGACTTTTCAATGTGCGCAAGTTAAAAAAATCTAAACATTATACAATACATTATTCAATACCTTAATTTTTTAGGCACACAAGAGATAACTAAGTTTTAACCATCATTCCATACATTGATTTCATGTGTGCGAGTAATAAATTGAATCTAAGCGAGCATGCATCCCCGTCATCTATTGCACAAGAGTACCCAATCCTTTTTATTACAAGGCGAAAAGATATCTAATATTGTAATTGATCACACTCTACAATGATTACAAGTCACTGAAGAATATAAAAATCTTAAACTATCTTCATGACATACAATCCACTGCGTAGGAGATTCGAAGACTCTTTAACCATCATACATTACATAAAAACCACAAGTGCAAATTTATATTGTAAGTAAAATAATCTACACAAACTAAGAGTTAAGTTCAATCTAAGGGATTCCCAAATGGAGGCCAAGATGCAAGTTCAAAGTTTATTTTAATCATTTGACAAAAACGTTTAAGGATTTTTTTTTTTTTAATTTGTCACAACATCTAATTAAAGAAAATCTATCAATGATATGTTTCGATGAGGTCCCTCGGGTCAGTATGGATTGAATATTAAGTTACCCCTGAGCACATGTGAATGGCATTAGAGTAGTGTAACTATAATGGAAAAATTTAAAATATATTTATACAAAACTCCACCTTATAAATTAACCGAGAAAAGTTGAGAACATCATCTAAGGATGCTCAGCGGTAAGGTGAGACATAAGGAGTCAGTAAACATAAGTTCAAGGCTTGAGACGTCATACTCTGGAGTCTATTACTATAAAAAAGGCAATTATTATTAATCAGATAGTAAAGTTTGTTCCCAACCAATATTTATAAGGTTTACTTATGAAACTTACAAAAATTAAAAAAAAATCCCTTCAACAATTTAAAGAAAATGGAATACTTCCTTTCATTTAGAAAAACTCAATTAGCCATCTAATTATAAGAAAGGAAAAATATTACTCCACTATAAGAATAATCCCAACGTTCAAGTGGAAAAAGAAAATTAGAGAAAATAAATATAATTCATAAACCATCAATCTAATAATCTGCAAAGGCACACAACTAGGCTAAGCTATCCCCTCCCTCCACAAATCAATCATTGCTATTAAAAATAGAGAGAAGCACAAAGGATCTAGAATAAAAAATTTAATTGGACATAATTAATTCTAGATTATAAGGATAAACTAGAATAATTCTAATATCGCTTAGGGCTCAGGTAACTTAAAAAATTAGAATTAAAATCCAGGTGAAAGGAAAAAGGAGGTGTCTGGTAAAACTCGTATGGAGTTTAGTTTCCCAATTAAAAATCATCACAACACTGGAATGCTAACAACCTCCTGGCAGAGCACTGGGAAAAGGTAATAAAAGTATGAGTTGATGGAAAATGTTGGTGAAGGGAAATATGGTGGGGAAATCTCGAGATTTTGGATGACTCCGGAACCAAGGGAAGTGCTTGTCGCTCTTCTGCTTCAATTCATAGCCATCACAACAACCTACAAGTCAAAACCCAACACCCACACTCCCAAGAACGATCAAAGGGGAGGAGAGGTCATGACGAAGCCCACAGGGGGTGAGGCTAAGTGTCATTCATGCCACCTAGGGCCACGTAGCACAGAAAAACAAGACAACACACCATAATCAACAACGCCAGAGACCAAACACCAAGGCATGTGAGAGTAACATGCTCAACATTAGGCACGCAAAATCCGTGCTGAGAAGAACAGGTGTAGTAAACGCCTAGCGCTCCGAGTGAATGGTGAGAGATAAGAATCTGAGTGTGACCCGTCCAACCATACAAAAACAAAGAAGATAAAAAGGGAAGGGCACAGAGAGGGATTCCTTAGTGACCATAAGAGAAATTATGTCAAGATAAATTCTGGTAGCGTAACCTTACACATACCAGACATGATCCATACTCCTCTTCCACCATCCTTTTTATAGATTTTTCTTATTGATTATTTTCCCAAACCCTCATCAGATTATTTTTATTAAATTTAATTAGGATATACCTCCCCCGTACACATGTCACCTGATCCCTTCGTTACACCAGAAAATTAATTAATTAATTAATTAAATTTTCCTATTTCCCTCACCCACCTAAAAGTGTTCCTAAAAACCCTCTTCGGTGTCCCTTTATTCACTTACATTTCTTAAATGACTTATGCATTACTTAAAGCCTAGTTGAGTTCACAATTAGAAGGTTCCAAAGACTAGATTCCTTACTATGTTAGACATTCCCCTTTTTCTTCAGTTTCCCCTTTTCTTCTAAGTTCAGATTTAGAAAGTTTATATATAAGAAACCATTTACCCTTTTAATAATTTAATCCCTCATTAAAATTTTACTTTAACTTTTAATGTTTGAATTTTCTTTACCCCCCTTCTTGTTACATGTCCATTTAGGTTTTTTTTTGTTCGCAAGTTCTACTTAGACCTAGGTTTTAATTTCACTAAGCTTGGAGACAATTTTTAAGGAAAAAATAGTTATTAAAATTTACTCATACCATCATTCATTTTAAGGTTGAATTGGTCCTAAGGAGGCTTATTTTTCTAGGTACTAGGTTTATTAACTTACCAGAGTTAAAATCGCGACGTGCCCTTCAATACACACTACATGCTCCAAGGGTGCCACTCACTTCCATTCCTGTTTTATTTGCACAACGTGCCCTTAAGGACGCACTACATGCTCCAAGGGTGCCACTTGCCTCTTGACTGAATTTGGTAGAAATCAAACCCCTGGAGTCAATATTCCATCAGGTGAACATGTGGGAGACTAAGGTCCTCTAAGGAATAAGGACCCTTCCTTATTTCGCGCCCCTTAGAGTCATCGTGATTGACTGTCACAATTTGCCCTCAAAACATCATGGATCTCTCAAACTAGGGAATTGTTAACCTACAATTCGAGCCACGGCGAGAGTGCCAGTAGGATGTGACAAGGCTACTACCACACCTCTCCCTCAATGTCTCTAGTTTTCGTGTGTGACCCCTTTACTTCTATTTGAGTCTGGTTAGAAAGCTACTGTCAGCCTTCATCCATCGACCAAATGTGTCAGTTGTAACAATCAACATCGTAATATCTAGTCATATGTCACATCTGTAATATAAAGAACATTTAACCCATAATAGTCCACTCCCTGACTCAATCTAGAGTCCAAGGAGATCCGTCAAGGCCATCGACATCCTCTAACGTCCAGAGTCCTACACACTCATGAGAAACCCATCAATAGCACCTATCGATATAAATATAGAAAAAATAACATATCATCAGATCCACAACATCTCATAATCATAATAAAAAAACCAATCGTATAATGAACTAGATCACTTGCACACAAGTGTCCTCAAAGAATAATTCTGATCAGTGTGTGCAAGAGAAGGATGTTACATACACCCCCTCTTGTTTTAAACTTCTTCCCGAAGTTTCATAGTATATAATTACCGAAATAAAGTATTCATAATATCTATATGTCTATCTATCAAACAAAAATGGAAACCTCTAACACATATCATATGAATCATCCAAGGTCTTCGAGTGTGGACTAAAGTTGTCCCACTAGACCTTGACCTGATCTACTGGTCGACACCGTAGATTTCGAATGCAATGGTCTAGAATGCGGATTGGCTCTACCATGAGAACTCCCTCATCCGATACCTACAAGGAACTCATGTCAATCACATGTGTAGGATCACTAACATAATGTATCAAAACAGATACGTGAAAAACATCATGCATACGCCTCAAAGAATCAGGCAAGGCTAGTCGATAGGCCACGAGCCCCTTCTTTTCCAAAATCTCGAAGGGTCCCACAAACCTAGGAGAGAGTTTAACACCCTTTCCAAACTTGATCGAACTCTTGTGTGGTTTCACTAGAAATAAGACTTGATCACCAACTGCGTAACTACGATCGACACAATGCACATAAGAATAACTCTTTCGTCGATCATGCGCTTCCTTGATCGTTTGTATTATTGTTTTCATTTGATATTCCATCTCTTGGATCACTTCTGGTCCCACCAGGACCCTACCCTCAAGTTGATCCCAACTCAAAGGTGTCTGACACGATCACCCGTAAATAAAATCAAATGGCACCATCTTAATGGTGCTTTGATAACTGTTGTTATATGCAAATTCTACCAGTGGAAAGAATTCCTACCAATGCTTTTGTTGGTCCATCACGTACATACGCAACATAACCTCCAAGATTTGGTTTTTTTATTTGGCCTTATCGTATGTCTCTTGGTGATACGCGGTACTAAATTTAAGCTGGGTTCCCAAGGCCTCTTGGAAACTCTTCCAAAATCATCCTGTAAACACTGATCCTCGATCAGATATAATCTTCTTAGGCACGCCATGCACCCTCACAATCTCACTGATGAAAACTCTAGATATGTCAGGTGCCTGATATGTTGTACGCACATGGATAAAATGAGCACTCTTCGTCAAGTGTTGACTACCACAAAAATCGAGTCTTGTCTCCTTACCATCAGTGGAAATACAACAATGTAATCCATCGAAATGACCTCCCATTTCGATTCTGGAATAGTGTGTGGATGTAGTAATCCTGCCGGAAGTTTATGTTCAACCTTCACCTGCTGACATTCTAGACATCTTTCCACGTAGTTGACTAGGTCTGCCTTCATTCGCTTCCATAATAATAAGGGGGTAAGGTCTGCCGTCATATTCATGACTCTAGGATGAGCCATGCACATGACTCTATGATCCTCATTTAGGATCAATATCCTCAAATCGGTGTTGGGCGATACGTAAATCAGATTATTAAATCTCAATAATTCATCATTGTCCACAATAAATCCCTGAAATTTTGGTACCACCATGGTGTTTTGTCTGATAAAATCTTGGACCTCCTTATACCATTCATTGTCACACCGTAAAGTTAGAATCCTTTTATGTAGATTCGTCTGAAGAGGCATCATCGAAAATATACGTGGTATCCGACTCAACTCATCAGCCACTCTGTTCACTATTACTTTTATGTAGGTAATCTCGAAATCGTACTCGCTAAGCAATTCCGACCAACACCTTTGTCACGTGTTCAAGTCGCCTTGCATAAAGATGTGTTGTAAACCACAGTGGCCTATTTTTAGTTATGATTTTCATCTGATCAGGTAGTGTCTCCAAACTCTCAAGGCATATTCAATGGATAACAACTCCAAATCATGCGTCGCATAGTTCTCCTCATGCCTTCTCAAATTCCTCGAGATTTAAGTGATCACTCGACCATCTTGCATCAATTCTCCACCTAAGCCTTCCTTGGATGTGTCAGTACACACCAAGAAGTCCTTGTCCATGTCAATGACCTTTAGTATCAGTGTTTTCATCAACAACTCCTTGAGCCTTCAAAATGCTTCCGCGCATTTCTCAATCCAAACAAAATTTTTGTTCTTATTCTGCAATTCCGTAATCGGATTTGCTATCTTCGAAGAACCCTTGATGAACCATTGATGGTATCCTACTAAATCTATGAAGATACGCACTTCTAGGACATTTGTCAATGTAGGCCATTCCATAATAGCCTCGATGTTTGTTGGATCCACAATGATACCTTCGCCAGAGATGACATGCCCTAAGTAATGAATCTTCGATTGATGAAAGGAGAATTTAGATAACTTCCCAAACAATTTGTTCTCTCATAGACACTGTAGTACGAGGTGCAAGTGTTCATCATGCTCCTCTATCGTCCCATAATATATCAAAATATCATCAATGAATACTTGGGCGAACTTGTCCAAGTATTCACAAAACACCTCGTTCATCAAACTCATAAATACCCCTGGGGTGATCGTCGGTCCAAATGGTAAAATAGTAAACTCATAATGTCTAAATTTTGTCTTAAAGGTGGTCCTAGGGATGTCTTCCTCCTTGATCTATAACTGGTGATACCCTGATCTCAAGTCAATCTTCAAAAACATCGTTGCACCTTTCATCTGATAAAACAGATCGTCAATACTTGGCAAAGGATACTAATTCTTGATCGTTGACTTGTTAAATTGACGATAATCAATGTAGAGTATCCCCGACCCATCCTTCTTTCATATAAATATCACAGGTGCACCCCATAGTGACACACTTGGACATATAAGTCTTAGATCCATCAAATCCTTTAGTTGCATTTTCAACTCCTGTAATTCCGGGGTCGACATCCGATAAGGCGTTCTTTCTATTGGTTCAGTTACTGGTTGTAGGTCGATGGTAAATTCCAATTCCCTCTCCAGCGACATCCCAGGTAACTCCTTGGGGAAGACGTCCACAAACTCTCATACCACCGGAAGGTTTTCTAGACCTTCCTCTACGCCCTTATCATTTAACACAAAGATTGCATATAGCTTACATCCCTTGTGCATTCTCTTCCGTAACTACAAGGAAGAGATGAAACTCACGAAAAATCCCTATTTCTGACCTACAATCACGCATCTCTATCCCTCATCATCGACCAAGCTCAACCATTTAATCTTACAGTTGAGTATCACTTCATGCGATTCCAACCAGTCCATATTGATCATGACGTCATAAGACCCTAATATCATGACATACAGGTTGGACCTTGTGAGAAACTCTCCCAGGTTAAGGATACAACCCGTAACCTTCCCTCCAACCTTCTGTTTGGATCTCGAAGCCATTTCTACAAAACTAAATTTGTCCTGTTCGAACTCCTTTAACTTAATTATTTTTAGCGCTGCACCAGAAATAAAACTCTCTGTAGCACCTGGATCTATCAAAATACTAAGGGTGTGGTCAAAAATAGTATCTGAGGTCTCAATCACAGTCGATTGGTGCTCTTCCTGGCAGTTATTCATCGCTGCATAAATTCGATCGACCTTGTCCAAATCTCCCACGGTAGTGGTTCTGGATGATCCAGATGCTCTGGTCCTCTCAACTGGGTAGTCATGCTAGTAATGTGTCTCTCAACATGTCCAACACCCTATATTTGGTCCAGTACTCCTGGTACCTGAAGTAGAAGCTGACGACCCATTGGCCTGGAACCCTCGTATGTTCTGCTGAACAAGCCTAAACTGTTGTTGTTGTGGTCGATGTTGCTACTGGTGTTGTGGTCCTCTGTAAGGAGTCCACTGCTGAGGTGTTGGTCACTGAGGTGTAGTGAAGGTGGAACCTCTCGAAGCTCCTCAATATCCTGGTGGATGCCTACCTGGTGTTTGGTGCTGCTGCACACCAGATCTCACCTACTCTGTTGGTCTCGCCAGAGTCCTGATCCAACCCCCGCTGATGAGATCCTCCTCTATTATGAGGGCCTTCTGGATGAAATCGTGCAAGTTTTGAGGCATTAAAATGCTCACTTTTGCATGAATGTTGACATTAAGGTCGAACACGAACTTGTTGACCTTAAGTTTCTCGATATTCAGGTGTGGAGCATACCGAAGCAACTCCATAAAACAGGCCTCGTACTCAGGCACCGTACGACCACCCTGTCGCAAGGCATTGAACTCATTGAGCTAATGCTCAATGAATTCCTCAGACAGATACCTCTCCTGGAACCGTTCCTTGAACATTTCCCATGACACATCTTGGACGACCATGTTCAATTGCGGCAGGAGTGTCTTCCACCATAGAAGAGCACTAGAAATACTTCCATGCAGAACTTCATGTTTGAGTTATAGTCGCGAATTGAAAATCACAACTCCATATTCTCCAACGGTGCCTCGGCATTTGCGCCGTCTGGGGCACCAAAGAACTTGGGAAATTTGAGCTTCTCGAGTTCACAGTGAATGCTAATAGTACTTACCGGGGTGCATGGTGGACCATCAGGAGGTGTCGACGCCTGAGCCTCATATCTATCCAAATGACTGATAGGTGCCTCATAAATACTCTCAAAGGACCTCATTAGCCCATCCACATCACCCAGAGCTATTTGATCCTGCCTGAAAACTTGTTCGTCTCCCTGGGGGTTAGACCCCTCAGGCATGGATTCTAATGGGGGCATCGTGCCTCTTCCCCTAGAACCCCTTCATCTGCCTCTATGACATCCTCTAACCATTATTACCTGCATGCATACAAATCAATTTTAATTAGCAACATTTATAATCAAGTATCCAATCAATGGAAGCCGTAGTGATCTCAAGTTGTGGGTCGAACCGACTTTGATACCATATATAACAACCCCCGTCGTTACAACAACATGCGACGCATAACAAGTGCAATATTATTTTTTAAGAAGGAAAGTAACAAGGACAACAATCAATCAACGCAACTCGACGAAGAACACAATGCACACAATTCAGGCAACAGACAACATAACTACCTAGCATACTAGCACATCATGCAACTGGATGCAACATACAAAAATCAATCAGACAAAAATAAAAACGAATACTCGTCCGTCCTACCCTACAAGGTTAGGACCTCCAGGGCACATAAGAAACGCTCAAGCCCAATTTCCCATTGTTTTTTACCATTTAAGCTCTCAAGGATTGTGATTGTTCTAAGGAACAAGGAAGTGTCTACATCCCACCCGACACAATCAAGTCCAATCTGGTGAAAGAAAAAAAAAAACATCATCAATGGTCAACCAGGCACAAAAGAATTCTAATAACCCGTCACATGTAACATAAAATTCCATGGCGCAAAAGAACTTAAATATTAAATCCATCTAGCGACAACATAAGTTGAGGCGCCATAATCCTCTTATCTAATTTGAGGGCGCAACAAATCTACTTAACTTACAGGCACGCAGTTAAATAATTCATCAAATTACAATAAAATTTCATGGCGCAAGAAGTATTAACCAATAACCATTCATACCTTGACTTTTCAATGCGCGCAAGTTAAAAAAATCTAAACATTATACAATACCTTAATTTTTCAAGCGCATAAGAGACAACTAAGTTTTAACCATCTATCAAGAATAAATTAATTAAACTAAATAACCTAACATCTAAAACCATCATTCCATACATTAATTTCATGCGCGTGAGTAATAAATTGAATCTAAGTGAGCATGCATCCCCATCATCTATTGCGCAAGAGTACCCAATCCTTTTTATTAAAAATCACAAATATATCTAATATTGTAACTCATCACACTCTACAATGATTACAAGGCACTGAGGAATATAAAAATCTTTAGCTATCTACAATCCACTGCGTAGGAGATTCACACACTCTTTAACCATCATATATTACATAAAAACCACAAGCGCAACTTTATCTTGTAAGTAAACTAATCTCCACCAACTAAGAGTTAAGTTAAATCTAAGGGCTTCCCAAATGGAGGCTAAGATGCAAGTTCAAATTTTATTTTAATCATTTGACAGAAAAGTTTAAGGATTACAAAAATTTAAATTTTGTCACAACATCTAATTAAAGAAAATCTATCAATGATATGTTTCGATGAGGTGCCTCGGGTCAGTATGCATTGAATATTAAGTTACCCTTGAGCACATGTGAATGGTATTAGAGTAGTGTAACTATAATCGAAAAAGTTAAAAGATATTTATACAAAACTCCACCTTATAAATTAACCGGGAAAAGTTGAGAACATCATCTAAGGATGCCCAGTTGTAAGGTGAGACAGAAAGAGTGAGTAAACATAAGTTCAAGGCTTGAGACATCATACTCTGGAGTCTATTACTATTAAAAAGGAAATGATTATTAATCAGATATTAAAGTATGTTCCCAACCAATCCTTATAAGGTTTACTTATGAAACTTACAAAATTAAAAAAAAAATCCCTTCGACAATTTAAAGAAAATGGAATACTTCCTTTCATTTAGAAAAAAACTCAATTAGCCATCTAATTATCAAAAAGGAAAACTTTTACTCCACTATAAGAATAATCCCAATGTTCAAGTGGAAAATGAAAATTAGATAAAATAAATATAATTCTAGAACCATCAATCTAATAATCTACAAAGGAACGCAACTAGGCTAAGCTATCCCCACCCTCCACAAATAAATCCTTGCTATTAACAATTGAGAGAAGGGAAAAGGATTTGGAATAAAAAAATTAATTGGACATAATTAATTCTGGATTATAAGGATGAACTAGAATAATTCTAATATTGCCTGGGGCTCGTGTAACTTCAAAAATTTGAATTAAAATCCAGGTGAAAGGAAAAAGGGGGTTTCCAGTAAAACTCGTATGGAGTTTAGTTGCCCAATTAAAAATCAACACAACACTGGAATGCCAAAAACATCTTTCCAGAGCGCAAGGAAAAGGTAATAAAAGTCTGATTCGACAAAAAATGTCAGTGAAGGGAAATATCTTGGGGAGATCCAGAGATTCAGGCTTACTTCGGAACCAACGGAAGTTCCTATTGCTCTTTTGCTTCAACTCATAGCCAACGTAGAAACCTACATGTCGACGCCCAACACCCACATGCCCAACCACGATTGAAGGGGAGGAGAGGTCACGATGGATCCCACAAGGGGTGAGGCTAAGTTCTATTCATGCCACCTAGGGCCACATAACACCAAAAAACACGCCAACACACCATACTCAACAACGCCGGAGAGAAACCGTCAAGGCACGTGAGAGTAACACATACAACAGTAAGAACGCAAAATCCATGCTGAGAAGAATAGGTGCGAGAAACATCCAGTGCTTCGAGTGAATGGTGAGAGCTAAGAATATGAGTGTGACCCATCCAACCATACAAAAACAGAGAAGATAAAAAGGGAAGGGCACATAGAGGGATTCATTTTCAGAGATGCAGGGAAACTCTTTTTTTTTCTTTTCTTTTTGGACTAGGGGGAACAACAAAATCAAGAAACACCCAACCCCCTTTTTACACAAGAAACACGAACTGATGGCTACGTAAGCACAAATTTATTTTTAGGAAGCGTCAAGCCTCTTTCCATACATGGAGACTCGAGCTAAAGGCCAGAACATGGTTTTAATTTTTTTGAAAAGAAACCTAGCCTTTCTAAGAAGGGAGAAAAACCAAGGAGAGAAGATCACCCAAGTGTGGAGAGATAAAAATAAAAACGTTACAAAAATATCCAAGGCACTGAGTTAAAAATACCAAGACGCGGAGGAAAAACAATGAGACGTAGAGAATTGGAGATAAGCAAAACGCAGTGGGAAAAAAACATCTAAACACAAGTTATTCATTGAACGAAAACAAGAAGGCGCAGAGATAGAAAATGGGTTTCGCAAGATGAACAAATAAGAGGTAAACCCTCAATCACAGAGGGTGAGAAGGACTCAAAGATAGTGAAGGGAAAAATAAAAAAATTTAAATTTACTCGCTTCTTCCTTATCAGATCAACAAACAAGTGCACCCAAATCGAGTTTCAGGGAGCCATTAAAATATTCATCAACACATAAATTCATATATATATATATATTAAACTAATTTCAAATGCAACTAACATGCATACCATAACTTAAGGTGCAGATCCCGAAGTGGTTGTCCCGCACTTGTTCTTCGTCCCTCTCCTGCTTTCTAACCGCTGAGACCTCACCGGTACCTCCCAGCCAACAATAGGGGTACTCTTTTTCCCCCTAAGCCACCTGAGCCGCAAAGGGGCCACACACACAATGCCAAATAATTCTAGCTCCCAGCTCACCTCGCAAGGTTGATCTACCACTCGTTATCTGAGCTAGGTATCCCAACTCCCACAAGAGAAATTCCGTCAAAATAAATTTCAGTAGTGTAACCTTACGCATACCAGACGTGATCCATACTCCTCCGCCATCCTTTTTATAGATTTCTATTAGTGATTATTTTCCCAAACCCTCATTAGATTATTTTTATTAAATTTAATTGGGATAAACTTCCCCCGTACACATGTCACCCGATCCCTTCATTGCATGAGAAAATCAATCAATCAATTAATTAAATTTTCTTATTTCCTCACCCACCTAAAAGATCTCCTAAAAACTCTCCTCGATGTCCTTTTATTCCCTTACATTTCTTAAATGACTTACTCCTTACTTAAATCCTAGTTGAGTTCACTATTAGAAGGTTCCAAAGACTAGATTTCTTACTATGTTAGACATTCCCCTTTTTCTTAAGTTTCCCCTTTTCTTCTAAGTTTAGATTTATGAAGTTTAGATATAAGCAGCCATTTACCCTTTTAATAATTTAATCCTTCATTAAAATTTTACTTTAAATTTTAATGTTTGAATTTTCTTTACCCCCCTTCTTGTTACATGTCCATTTAGTTTTTTTTGTTGTTAGCAAGTTCTACTTAGACCTAGATTTTAATTACACTAGGATTGGTGATAGTTTTTAAGAAACAATTAGTTATTAAACTTTACTCATACCATAATTCATTTTAAGGCTGACCACGTCCTAAGGAGACTTAGTTTTCTAGGTACTAGGTTTATTAACTTACCAGAGTTAAAATTCATGGTGGCCTTCAAGACACACTACGTGCTCCAAGGGTGCCACTCACTTGCATTCTTGTTTTATTTGCGCGACGTGCCCTTTAAGACACACTACATGCTCCAAGGGTGCCACTCGCCTCTTGACTGAATTTGGTAGACGTCAAACCCTCGGAGTCAATACTCCGTCAAGTGACCTTGTGGGAGACTAACAACCTCTGAGGAATAAGGACCCTGCCTTATTGCGTTCCCCTTAGAAGCATCGTGAGTGACTGTCATAGTCTTCCCTCAGGACATCGTGGATCTCTCAAACTAGGTAATTGTGCTAGTAGGTTGCGGCAGGGCTGCTGCCACAACTCTCCCTCAATGTATCTGGTTGTTGTGCGTGACCCCTTTACTCCTATGCGAGTCTGGTTAGCAACGTACCATCAGCCTACATCCATCAACAAAATGTGTCATCTATAACAATAAACATCGTAATATCTAGTCATATGTCACATCTGGAATATCAAGAACATTCAACCCATAACAGTCTAATCAAGGACTCGATCCAGAGTCCAAAGAGATCCTTCGATGCCATCAACATCCTCTGACATCCAGAGTCCTTCACACTCAGAAGAAACCAATCAATATCACATGTCGATATAAATATAGGAAAAATAACATATCATCAGATCCACAACATATCATAATAATAATCAAACAACCAATCGTATAATGAACCGGATCACTTGCATGCAAGTTTCCTCAAAGAATAAGTTCGATCAATGTGTGCAAGAGAAGGATGTTACACATCACAACTAGATAAGTGGTGGAAAATTTATTTCTTAGAAGCATTAGGCTACCTCAAACTATAACAACCCTAGTTTTACTCCTCATGAATTATAATGTATTTGTGAAAACACTGATTAGATTGGTGAGCCGATATGTGTTGGGCTAGAGAGCATGCATTGTTTAATACAATCGAGGGATGACCTATATAAAATGTACATTCTAATAATTAATAAAAATAATTATCGTTGGTTGCAATACAAGTAAGACAGTAATGACGGGGGGCTATGATTCCATAAGAGAGGGCGTTGAAGAGGGGTCCAAGGAGTTACCCATTTCTATTAATTTATCCATTTTCATATTAATGTTTATCCCCTTTGAAATATCAAAAGATCTCTTCAATTGATGTAAGAGTGGTAGGTGGGAAATATATTCACTTATTTATGATAGAATGGGTTGAGTGCAACGTCTTTTTGGGAAATGTGAGAGTCAAACTTCCATGAGAAAAAAATGAAATTTGGATGGGTTATTGGGATAGTTTCTGGATGTTGATTTTGGGAAGAAAGAGGAGATATAGGTGTTAGGAAAGAGCACTAGCCATGTCGTGTTTAATAACAACCTTGAGTGGGATGATTTTTTTGAAAAGAGTAAGGTTGTATGCTTGTATTTGATATTTCCTATTGAGGAAATGGCTTAAGAGAATTGAGAAGGATGTTCTGAGAAATCTTGAATTAGTTGAGAGTTCTTGGAGTCCCCAACTGTGATATTTCATATAAAAATGTGCATTGGATCCCTAGAGAGAAGTGGGAAGGCTCGAGGGACTGTGTGGTAGAGAAGGGGGGTACCGTTCCTTGGTTTGTATAGGTTGAGAGTAGGAGAGCTGGTGGATTAAAATTGTTGTTGGAGTAAAACCCATGTTTTGGGTTGTTGAAAGTGGAGAGTGGAAAACCAAGAGAGCCAGACCCTTGTGGACTCATAGACTCATCTTGGGGGTGGCCTGTTGTTGAGAGAAATGGAACAACAATACATGGGAGAAACGCCCCTTGTATGCAACCAATCGGTTCTTCACAAAGAGATAAGTGTTTTGTGTGACTTCTTATGGTTTCATTTCATTGTGTGAATTTATACTTGAATGTTGTTATGTCGCTTGAACAATTGCATTAACATTTTTATAAATGTTTTTTATTTCATGAGTAATTTAGCATGCTTCATGTTGTTAATTTTATTGTGTCAAAGAGAAAAATTAAATGCGTTCAACACGATGGGGTATTTTACACAAACCTTCACTCAAATAATTACTTCATTATAAGTACATGGGTAGTATCAATGATTGTTGTGTCCCTTTCGTCACTTGAATGAGAAAAATAGGGGAACTTGCAAGTCTAGTTGGGTCTGCTAGACATGACAGGCATTAGTGTATGAATTAAACAATTCAATCACATGAAAGAAACAAAAAACTAAGCTAACAACAACTAAAGAAATAAAACTAAAATGCATGAGGGAATTAGAACCAAAACTAATCAAACAAATGACCAATAATCATGCCACCAATGGAGAAATATATTAGTGGGAAAACACCATAGAGAAAGGGGGACTTGTGGATCCGCTCTTCCTCCTTGGGAAGGCTCTTGAGTCCCCTATGTGAGAGCTCTTCTTACAAATGGTAAACTATAAAGAAAATGGTGAAGAAATCCAAGATTATTCCCTCAAGAGGTGAAGTGAATAGATTAATGAGATGATGTTAATATGCTCCAAGAAAAAAAGAGGTTTCTTGTAGGAGAATAGAGGTGGCATAACAATACAATGAGATTCTTGAATTCTAAGTGCACCCATGGCATCCTTTTACAACTTCCCTTTGAGTTAATATCCAACCGGTCTTTAGTGTGAACAAGGGGCTCTTTAGGGTGCCCTTAGGTCTTTGACCAACCCCCCACTCAGATTCAACTTGGATTTAAGGGTCAAATAAAGTTGGGATCTGGTCCAGAAGTGGGTGAGGCACCGACAAGAACCATAAATGCGTCGTTCATAGGAGTGTGTGGATTTTATCGTACATAGTTGCACATCGGGCACATGTGCACTTTTTTGGATTCTTTGTCTTGCGAACGTGTGCGTGCTTCCTTTAGTGTTTCAGTGCATGTCAATTTTTTAACCAGTTGTATAGTTTGTGCCTTTTGGAAATGCATTTTTTGGGCTGCAGGTGAACTAATAGGTGTTTGGAGATGTTGTATTCTTGTAACCATTTGCGGACGGAATTTCAGTGATAACATATGCCCCCTGATATGTGAGGTTAGGAGCATATGTATAGCCGAAATACATCAATGTTTATTCTACTGAGAGTACCATTGTAATGAAGAATGTGGATAGGAACTACAAGAGTGATCTGTCGGAGGGAGAGGGGAACCTGTGGAACCCAAACCTTTATCTAGGTATGGGAAATAAAATCTGTATACAAATGAGGCGAACATGCCCCATGCTCGTGTCATGAAACTAAAAAATATATGACAATAACTGAAGTTGTATGCTGATGTAGATAACTGCAATGCCATCCGAGGTGGTTTGATAATGGAAGATTACAATTCTGATGGTGAACATACTCTCAATAGAGGCAAGGACACATGTAGGAAGTTTTGATGACTCGTAAGAATTGATGGCCTAACAAATTTAGAGGTCTTTGGCTAGTATAAAACAACTGCAATAGTCGCATAGTAAGACCCACCGTAACATGAGAGTGTGTTGACGTCGAATGTTATGGGGGTCAATGACAGTAGAGAGAAATGATGGTTCTCTCTGTGTCATCCGAGACTTCTCACTATAAAGGTAATGAGAAGCAAGATATTGTTGCCCTTCTGGAAAATGTGTTGATGTCGACAGAGAGGGAGACGCGACTCCAAGAAGCAAAAGGGCTTCGTGAAATCCACTGGATAATATTAGGAATGGATAAGGAACATGGATGAAGTCAAGAGGCCACGAGACACAAGACTTTCCTTGGTTGTGGATATATGTAAAGGGTGAGTGGAAGCAACCTGTCAACCTTGATCTAGCATCAGGGGGATGACTAGACATGGTTAAATTGTGCCAGAGACATGACAAAGTGGACAAACGCAGAGATCAGGGGTACATGGATTGTGGGATACTTAGGGTTTATGGACAATGTCAACATGAGGAGAAGAGAGTGAATGCCCCAACCAAGGACGACATGGGTTGATTTGCCGAAAAAAAGAAGGTTGCCAAGGGAGACAACAAAAAGATATGTAAATGCTGGAAACAAAGGCTTTTTACAATGACCAAATGAATAAATAATAATTTGGGATGAGTGTATAGATACAGAAATGGGTGCCCCAGTGAAATATGGCCTGGCTTGTGAGGGCGCAAGTTGTGTGGAGAATGGGTGGAGGGTGGGGGCCCCATGGGTGGGTTTTTGTATGAGGTAAATGAATGGAGGACAATCTGCAGATGGGAAAACTGATTGTGGAGGAAATGGAGGGTTAATGATATTGCAAAGGCGCAGTCAAACGTGAACCATGATGAGATAACCTGGGAGTCTGTTGGGAAAGCTAGAAAAATGAGGAGAAGGAGTATGCGACTGATTCTTGGAAATGCCAGAACTCCCATCCCTAGGGGGTGAAAGAAGCATGAGTGTCAAAGTGCCAAGGGGGACTATGAATGGGACAAATCATGTGGGGAAGAGGGATATTGGGTAATAGTACCAAATTGCAGTGGAGGTGATAGTACTGGAGAGACGGATGTGAGGATCCTAAAGGATAATGTCAGAGGGTGTGACTGGGAGATGTAATTGGTATTCAGAGAGAATGACTACATGCTAGTGTTGATCATATACCTGAATGGGTTTTGTTGATTTGTGATGATCAAGTACCTGCACACATTAGAAACGAATACCCGATGTGAACAATATTTGAATATAAAGAACATATAACAATTATTTGATAATGTTGAACATGAGCATGCGAACCTGGACGTGATGTGAGAAAAACGCACCCCTGGGGCCTGGTATGGATGGTGACCCGATGAATGTGACTGTGTAGGTGGCAGGATCTTGATCCCATGGATGAAGATGGATCAGAAAACAGAGACTCTGAGCTCCTGTAACTGAGCATGGAAGTTTTGAAAAAGGGACAATATATAATTGTGGGGCCCACAATGCCACCTCATTTGTACCTGCGGCCATAGTGAGTTGACGAGAGGTTTTTCAAGGAGTTTTGGAGATTACGAGAGTTCAAGCCAACCGATCCAGGATTTGTGAGAGCTAGGTTAGTGGTCTCATCCTCCAGCATAGTAGATAAGGTTTATTTTCTGGGTAGGGTCATACGAATAGCCGTACTAGAGGTTTTGTAGGGGTGGGCCCACCAATACGTTGCAGAAGGAAGGATATGCGTGTTGAGATGCGCGGATATAATTCCATATCCCATGTATGATGTGCGGATGTGTTTAAAACAACCACACATGGTGGTGCATGGGTGGGAAAAATACATGTGCATTGGGTGTGCGCCTGTTCAAATTACAACGACGCACTGTGCACAACTATTTCTCATATAGCTACGCATTAGTGCGCAACTGTGTTAATAACAGGTGCGCATGAATGCAAGCTTGTGAGGGTGATAGATGTGCATTTATGCACATCTCTTTCTTCGAAATTCGTGCATTGATGCGCAACTATGTGAAGAACAGGCATGCATGTGTGTGCGCCTGTGGGGGGTAATAATCGTGCACTTGAGGCAAAGCTGGGGTTTTTGAAAAAAAATGTGTTTTTGAAGATTTTTTAAAGATGATGATGGTTGATCAAGTGTTGTTTGTGTGAATGTAGGTGATGATGTAGGAGCATCATAAGAAAGCGCAAAAGCGAAGGACAACTGGATACACACCAATGCACATTTTGAGAATATTTTAAATTTCAAAAGGATGAAGCATTAATGTAATCTCTGGAAAATATATTTTTTCTTTTATGATTTAGAGATTGTAATGTAGATCTTGAGTGGTTGCTCTCATCTATTTGTTGGAAGAAATTAATGTAATAAATGTAAAGTATATGTAGGATTTAATTCGATTAGATAGCTAGAGGTTGTAGGAGGGAAAACTCTAGAAAGTTCCCTCATATGTATTGTATTGTATCATTATTCTCAATTGTAAGAGCTGTAGAGAAAGAGAGAGAAGAGAAGAACAAATATTGTAAAATTTGTATGAGAAAATAGTTGTTGCTATAGGACCCATGTACATATGCACTTGGATTAATATAAGAAATGGATCCAACTTCATGGTGTCTATGAATTCTGTTTACATCTATTGAATGGTATGTTTACAATTAATTTCAATCTCTGTTATGCATTTGTTTCAATGTTGTGTATGTGTATGATTTCATGTTGAATGTATGAAGCCCGTGAGAGGGAGAGTATGAGTTTCCATTTTTCTCGTCCCAAGAATTCCTGCAAGGAGTGCAGTGAAGGTCTGTAAGGAGTGCATTGACAAGATTCTGAGTTTTACCTTAGAGAAGATCAGGAGAGATATCATTGGTCTCATACCAGCAGAAGTACAAGTATAGCACAAAGCCATGCAAGGTGTGCGCAGGCCAGGTTGAAGTCTTAGAATTTTCCAACCCAGTGAATGGTTGAAGAGTTATTGTCGCGAGGAGTGCACAGAGTTGGAGAGTTCAGATAATCAGAGATTATCGTGAATACACAAGGAGTGCGGGCATAATTCCTTAGAATCCTTGAGTTTGTAGCAAGAATAAATCTCAGGCGGGATAAAGACTTCGAAGAGTTCGAAGGAAAGATGAGTTTGAATTTCCTCGTAGAAATCAAGCTCAAAAGAAGACGTTGAGTTATTTGGCCAAGCGCATCGAGAAATTGAACGGACGATCAAAATTCTCCAAGGGAGAACTACCGATTTTTCGTGGACCATTGGATCTAGTGGATTAGCGGAGAAGTTAAGGTTGAGTGTCTCTCAACACTCTCAAGCTCGGGAGGAATAGTCATCATTAGATCTAGATCAACGAGAGCCTTTGAGCTTGTGTTTTGAAGTTTCGGCATTTTGGGAATTCAGGAGTGTGGAGGAAGTTGTGACCTAGAGTCAGGAGTCGCGAAATCCTGATAGGATTTGGACCGTCATATTGGGGAAGAATCTGGATCCCTGATCCACATCAAATAATTTGTGGGTTCGGACTTCAGGAAGGGGAGAGGAGATTGCATCGCGAACTCGTAAGCCGCAAAGTCTCGACGTGTTCGGAGGTGGATCCCAACACGTGACTGAGGTCACATGGTTGAGGCATAAGGGAGAAGCTAAAGACCCGATTATCCCTTTTTGGGGTTTCAGGAGTCAAAGGAGTCAGAGGGACTCACAATAGAAATCGCGAAGTCACGAAATCTAAAACATCTTTTCGGGTGAAGGTCGTAGTCACATCGGTTGGTCACGTGGAGTAGAGGTTTGCGCCTAGTTCTTTTTCGCACAGGCGTAAATTCTAAGAAGGACCTATGGACATACGTGTTGGAGATTCCAGTTGGGAATCAAGGAGCCATTTCAACTCATGGAATAGAAAGATCCAAAGACCGGGAGGTCACGCAGATCTTGCTGAGGTAGAGGTGTTGCGTTAGGTGGTATAAGAGCTTAGAATCATTATTTTCTGTAAGTAAGAGGAGACATAAGGAAAGTTTTGATTTGAATTCTGCATGGAATAGATTTAAACAATGCCACCAATAATACGCCAAGAGAGACCCATGCCCGATCTAGTCGTGGAAAGAGAAATGAGATAACTTCGTGCTTGATTGGATGCTATGGAGACAACACATAGACGAACAACTGATACTGGAGATGTGAGTGAGGCCGAAAGAGAAAATGAAGATGGAGCCAAAGAAGGAGTTGTAGCCGAAGATGCTGCAAAGGAACGCCTATTCAAAGTTGTTTCAAGAATAGGGGCCAGAGAAAAAATGGACATCCCAATGTATGAAGGAAACTTAGACGTTGAGGAGCTGCTAGATTGGTTTAGAGCTCTGGATAAATATTTTGATTATGAAGATATCGAAGAAGATAAAAAATTTAAACATGTTGTCACTAGACTGAAAGGGCATGCAACACTGTGGTGGGATGAACTGCAATATGACAGGCATTGCAAAGGGAAATGACGAATCAAAATATGGGATAGGATGGTCGCAAATATGAAAGCCAAATTCATACCCAGATATTAACAAATTAATTTGTTTCAAAGAATGCAGAATTTGAAATAGAAGGGGATGACAGTGAAGGAATACACTAAGGAGTTTTACAGACTCAACATCAGGGAAAGTCGTCATGAGAGTGATGATGAAAAAGTTGCCAGATACATGAATGGCTTGAGATATGAAATTCAAGATAAGATGAGCATGGTGACAATCAGAAATGTAGAAGATTCTTATCAAATTGCTTCAAAGGCGGAAGTAAAATTGGCCCGAAAGTAAGGTCAAAGGGGAAGGGGTAGAAGTCAGAGCAGAGGCAAAGTAGTTTCCCAAGACAGAGTAGTACAAAATCCCAGTGATGAAGAAAATAAACCTCATAACCACCCAGAAAGGGGAGGAAGCTCACAAAGAGGACAATATGCTGACATGAACACTTTTCCTCGAGCCAGAGGAAGAGGAACAGACAAAGGTGGTGAAATAAAGTGTTTTTTCTGTGGGAAGATAAGACACAAATATTTTGAATGTCTCGATAGAAAAAGAGATGGAGGAGGCCAAGATCACATTTCAGAAGTGAAAAGGAGAAATTTTGAGGCATAAGATGCAGAAGGCGAAAGATCCTTAATGATGAGGAAAATTCTCTTGAAGCTAGAGAAGGAGGTGGAGAATCCAATCCAAAGGAACAATTTGTTCAGAACTGCTTGCAAGACCAAGGATAGGGTATTCAAGGTAATTGTGGATAGTGGAAGCAGAGATAATCTAGTATCCACAGAAATGGTGGAGAAGATGGAATTGGAAATAGTTTCACATTCGAGCCCATACAAGGTTTCGTGGTTGCAAAAAAGACATCAGGTAATAGTCACTAAACAATGTTTAGTTGAATTTAAGATAGGGGGATATAGAGATGAGATTTTATGTGATGGTATTCCCATGGATGTCTGTCATATTTTGTTGGGGAGACTGTGGAAATATGATGGAAATGTTTTCCATGATGGAAGAAATAACACCTATACCTTGGAGAAGAATGGTAGAACACATATGTTGTTGCCAATTGAAGACAAGAAGGAGAAGGAAAATACAAGCAATACTATACTTCTCATGAGTGGAAAGGAACTTTTGAATGAAGCAAAGAAATAAAAATACATGCAGTTTGTTGTGGTGAGAAAACCTAGAGTCATATTGACTAGTACTTCGATAGATGATCTATCGGAGGAAGTTCAAGAAATTATGGAGAATTTTGCTGATATAGTGGTGGACGATTTACCTTGTTCACTTATGCCCATCAGAATTATAAGCCATCATATTGACCTTATACCAGGGGCGAGTTTACCAAACAAAGCAACGTACAGACTGACACCACAGGAGAATGAAGAAGTTAATAAGCAAGTCCAGGATTTGATGGATAAAGGATTGATTAGAGAAAGCTTGAGTCCATGTGCTATGCCAACAATGTTAAGTCCAAAGAAGGATGGTGGATGGAGAATGTGTACAGACTTGAGGGATATAAAAAAAATCACCATCAGGTATAGATTTCATTTACCAAGGATGGGTGACTTGATGGATTGCTTGAGTGGAGAAAAGTTTTTTTTTTAAATTGATTTGAAAAGCGGATATCATTAGATTAGAATGAGGGAAGGTGGTGAATGGAAGACAACATTCAAAACGAACGAAGGGATGTATGAATGGCTTGTCATGTCATTTGGTTTGACAAATGCACCAAGTACTTTCATGTGATTGATGAACAAAGTCTTGAAAGATTTCATTGGAAAATTTGTAATTGTGTATCTTGATGATATATTGATCTTCAGTAAGACCAAGGAAGAAAATTTGAGACACCTAACTCTAGTGATGAGGAGGTTGCAGCAATAGAAGTTGCTGATAAATCTGAAGAAGTCATATTTCATGAAGAAGGAACTCATTTATTTGGGGTTCGTGATCTCTTTGAATGAGTTGAATATGGATCCTGAGAAGGTAAAAGGAATCAAAGAATGGCCATCACCAAGGAACATCTTTGAAGTCAGAAGATTCCATGGATTAGCAAGTTTTTATAGAAAGTTCATAAAAAAAATTAGTGGGATTAGTGCATCAATGATGGACACAGTCAAGAAAATACACAAATATTTTCATTGGACATAGGAAGCAGAGAAAAGTTTCAAGTTGTTAAAGGATAATATAACTTGACAGCCAGTTCTGGTGTTTCCATATTTTAGTAAGAAATTTCAAGTGATATGTGATGCAAGTGGATTTGCGATTGGAGCAGTCTTAAGTCAAGACAATAGACTGATTCCATACTTTAGTGAGAAGCTGAATGATGCCAAAATGAAATATTCCATGTATGATAAAGATTTTTATGCAATCATACAGGCGTTGAAAAAATGGAGGCACTACTTGGTTCCGAAAGAGTTCGTTTTGTATAGCGATAACCATGCTTTGCAATTCGTAACCAAATAGGAAAAATTGAACCAGAAACATGCAAAATGGGTTGAATTTATGCAGAACTTTACTTTTGTTATAAATCATATTTTTGGAACTGCTAACAAGGTTGTTGATGCATTGAGGAGGAAATGTTTGATTCTACAGGAGTTTCAAGTGAAGACCTTAGGTTTTGATAGCCTTAAGGACATGTACAGAAATGATTCAGATTTCAAGGATGCTTATGAAGCATGTGAGAATCCTGTTCTGAGAGATAGAAGCCAATGGATTGAATATTTAGTTCAGGATGGACTGTTATTCAAAGTAAATTAGTTGTGTATTCCGAAGAGTTCTATGAGAGAGAATCTTCTAAAGGAAAAACATAGCGGAGGATTGACTGGACATTTCAACCATGACAAAACATTTGCGCAACTAAACAATTTGTATTATTGTCTAGGGATGAGGACGAAGGTCAAGAAATTTGTCAACAAATGTAGAATTTTCCAGCACTCAAAAGGGAAAATACAGAATACAATATTGTGTCAACCATTTCCAGTACCAGAGAGGCCATGGGACACGGTAAGCATGGATTTTGTGTTAGGACTGCCGAGGACACATAGAGGTTGTGATTCCATATTCGTGGTAGTCAAAAAATTCTAAAAAATGGCACATTTTATTCCATGTCAGAAAACCAATGATGCAACACACATTGCAAATCTATTTTTCAAAGAAGTTGTTCGACTTCATGGTTTACCCAAGAGTATTGTTTCGGATAGAGACACCAAATTTGTTGGTCATTTATGGAGGAAACTATGGAAGAAGCTGGGGACAAATTTATCTTTTAGCTTAGCATATCACCCTCATATAGATGGACATACTAAGGTAGTAAATCGAAGCTTGGGAGACTTATTGAGGATTTTCGTAACTGAACATCATAATCAGTGGGATCATATTTTGTCGCAAGCGGAATTTGCATATAATAACTCACCTAACAGAAGCACAAGATAGAGCCCATTCCAGATAATGTATGGAATGCAACCAAGAGGCATATCTGAGTTGAGGGACTTAGAGCAGCATGAGTTTAGAAGTGTTGGAGAAGAATAATTTGTAGCAGAGATGCAAGAGCTCCACAGTAAGATTAGAAAGAAATTGCAGAGTTCCAACCAGGAATATAAGCGCAGAATAGATCAACACAGGAGAGAGCTTTAGCTTGAAGTGGGAGACTTAGTCTTATCACATCTAAGAAAAGAAATATTCCCAAGGGGAACATATATTAATATGAAAATGAAAAAGATAGGACTGTGTAAGATTTTGAGGAAATTTGAGGAAAATGCTTATGAGATAGAATTGCCAGATGGTGTGGGAATATCACCCATATTCAATGTAGAAGATCTATACCCTTATAGAGAAAATGAAGTGAGAGGAGAAGAGAACCAAAAGGAAGTTCAGTGGGTAAAACAGATGCCTATAGCTGAAAAGACACAGATGGAAAAGATCATTGATCAGAGAGTTAGCAAGAAGACCCAGAGAAAGATGTATTTTGAATATTTGGTAAAGTGGAAGGGACACTCGATTGAGGATTCCAGTTGGGAAAGCGAAGCGGAGATCCAAAAACATGGACAGACGGTGCAGGAGCTCATGGATAGGAGCCCATGAAATTTTCAGCCAGATGAGTATGATGCAGGAGCATCGTAAGCAAGCGCAAAAGCGAAGGATAGTTGGATACACACCAACGCAAATTTTGAGAATATTTTGAATTTCAAAAGGATGAAGCATTAATGTAATATCTGGAAAAGATATTTTTGATTTTATGATTTAGAGATTGTAACACAGATCTTGAGCGGTTGCTCTCATCT
>SNQJ01S0135964.1:0-11367 GCA_010110895.2 Picea sitchensis
TTATAATGATCAAATATGACACATACCATGATACCTGGACCAATTACCTCATGGAGCAAGAGTCTTCTCTGATGCAAGTCCAAGCCGATGGTGATGGATGTTGTTGTTGTTGACAGGATAGGTCTGATGAAGAGAAGAAGGATGGGCCCTCCAGGGCCATGCTTAGGTCAATCCTGCTCTCGGTACTCCATGTCTAGGACCTGTGGGCCTCGAGACATGATATCCTAGTTATCCCTAGAAATCGGGGATAACAAATCCTTAAACAATGAAATATTTCCACTTGGAAACCAATTACTTATGACACATGGCCATTTAATCCTAATTTTCTTACATGAATCCTTAACCAATGAAATATTTCCACTTGGAAACCAATTACTTATGACACATGGTGACCCACTATTGCAGACACATGGCAACGAATTACTTATGACGCATTGTAGACACATGGCATCCCACTATTGGAGACACATGGTAGCGAATTACCTTATGATATGTGGCACTTCATGGTGATCCATCATGCAAAGACACATGGTGGCATGTGGCACTTCATGGTGATCCATCATGCAAAGACACGTGGCGACATGTGGAAACTGACTCATCACCACTGGGCATGGGTCGAGGATGACAATTCGGTCAAAATATTAATTAATTAATTAATTTCCTAAAGGGTCGAATTCTCAAGCCTCTATAGTCTTCTTATTTCACACATTAAGTGTATAATACACTTTTAATTATATAACATTCAATATCAAAGAGTCCCATGCATGTGGGATATCTTTTTATGAACAAAATTCAAATTTTCTTAAAGGAGGACGCAATTCAAATCAAGTGCCCAGATTGCCCCATCAAAATTGATCAACCACTACCGAGTCTTAATGTTTTGGAGGTCATATATTGAGATCCGGGAGTCAAAATCGCACAAAATATACCTCATTGGAATTATTTTTTGATGTGGAAGATGATGGAACATGTTTCAATCACTGAAATTGTTGAAATTGGTAATAATCTTCTTAGAAATTGAAAGAACAATCAATGATATTTTCATGCTATGATGTTAAATCTTCTTGACACCTCGACTTCACGAACTCATATATTGAGATCCAAGAATCAAAATTGTGTCCAGGAGGACTCGTTGGAAATCTAAGACAGTGAAGATCACATCTAAATTTGTTTTTATGGTTGAAAAGTTGAATATCACATCCAAAAAATTAAAACACAGTCTTCTCTTTAAAGGGGTAGTTAATTAAATTTTTCAAAATAAAATTTTATTAAAAAAACTTGTATTAAAATAAAAGAAAGGCCCACTTCAAGATACAAACGTTAATTATGTAAATTAATTAATAAGAATTTATTGAATCATTAATTAAAACAATTGTTTCAAGAAAGAAAATTCCCTATCTACTCTAGAAGTAAGAAGAACCGGTTTTAAAAAAAAGAGGGATTCATAAAAAAAGGAGAGATCTAGAGTTCAAGACAAAGAAGCTTGGATCACAAGGGCAGAAGATCAAAATATAAGGATTCAACCACTAATATGCAGCCAAGCTTCTGATCAATGATTATAGATCTCCATCTTCTTCATCCTTCTTCTTCTACACTGATTTCTCAAGGCTTTATGTTTTTATTTCTGAACCAAGCATGGGGTTGAGTCTCCAATGTTATTTTTTGTATTCTTCAAAGACTTTTTCTTATATGATCATGGAGCATTTACAACCATGAATGTGGTCGTCGGAGATTTTTGTATTGTTGAATATTTTTATAATTGAAACTCCACAAAGAAACGCTTCGGGGTTTTACTTTAATGGTTTCTCAGATCTTGGGATCTCTAAGGTTGAGATTTTGTAGTATTCCCACCATATTATTTTAAGTATTAAACGCATAACCCTTTTAAAGTTCTTTGAGATGATCAAAATTATTCTCTCATTTTTCTTATGAGAAGACATGAATTTATCCTCTATTTGTGTATGATTTAGAAAGTTGTCTATATGATGTTGAGCACAAAGATATTTTGATATTGAAGCCTTACTTCAATATTTTAATTGTTGAGAAGTAATTTGTTGCACATAAAGATCAGATCGGGTTATTAAAGAATCATTCCATGTATAAATCAAAGCAATAAAGATATAGGGTTTGTTGTCTAATCATTCTCCCTAATCTAAGATATTCAATACATATCTTTTAGTCAAAGAGGAGTACAACTTCTATAAAAATGCAGGGGGATTCATATCCTCATGAAGTTTTTGTTTCGATCTTAACCTATTAAAACATCAATAATACTTAACAAAATGTTTTTTACGTATATACGTATATTAAAAATAAAAGCTAATTATTAATTTAATAAAAATTAATTATACATCTTTAGCACAAGCATATGGTCTGCACAGATATAACTTCCGCACCTCATCACAAGTATATCCTAGCACAACAAACACTTAGTAAATACAATACATTTTTAGCACAGACATATAGTTTGCACACATATAGCTTCCACACTTATGTACAGATATATCCCCGCACAACGAACACTTAGTAAATAAAATACATAAAAAAACATTGTAGTTATTTTTGTAAATGATTGAAAAGGGCGTAAATGATAGAAATTATGGTTAAATTTTATAACATAATATTTGCTAATGATGTTTGTTAGTTGGTGTAAAAACAATTTTTAATTTTTTTAATATAGTCCTACAAAAATAATTAAAAGATTAATAATTATTTATTAATTTAATAAAAGTTAATTATACATCTTCAACATAGACATATAATCAATACGCATATAGCTCCTGCACCTCCGCACAGGTATACCCTGCACAATATAATATTGTTTTCTAATAGTTAACAATGTTATCAATAATATAATATTGTTATGCATGTGCATATGTTTAACAAAATGACTTTTACGTATATACATATATTAAAAATAAAAGTTAATTATGCATCTTCAACACATACATATAATCCACACATATATAGCTTCCACACCTCCACACAGGTATACCCATGCACAACGAACACTTAATAAATAAAATATATCTTCAACACAGACCTATAGTCTGTACACATATAACTTTCGCACCTCCGTACAAGTATATCCTCACCACACAGTGAACACTTAGTCTAATAGTTATCAATGTTATCAATAATAGAATATTATTATGCATATGCACATGCTTAACAAAATACTTTTTACATATATATGTATATTCAAAATAAAAGTTAATTATTAATTTAATAAAAGTTAATTTTACGTCTTCAACACAGAAATATAGTCTGCAAAGATATAGTTTCCGCATCTTTGCACAGTTATATCTCCACACATCAAACACTTTGTAAATAAAATACATCTTCAACATGGACATATAGTCAGCACACATATAGCTTCCTCACCTCCACATAGGTATATCCCCGCACACCGAACACTTAGTAAATAAAATACATGAAAAAATGATGTAGTTATTTTTGTAAGTGATTGAAATGGGCATAAATGATAGAAATTATGGATAATTTTTATAACATAGTATTTGATAATGATGTCTATTAATTGATGTAAAAACTATTTAAATGTTTTTTTAATATAGTCTTATACAAATAATTTAAAAATTAATAATTATTTATTAATTTAAAAAAAGTTAATCATACATCTTCGTCACAAACATATAGTCCACACACATATAGCTTTTGCACCTTTGCATATGTATATCTCTGCAAAGAGAACACTTAGTCTAATAGTTATCAATGCTATCAATAATAGAATATTATTATGCATATGCATATGCTTAACAAAATGTTTTTTACACATATATGTATATTAACAATAAAAGTTAATTATGCATCTTCAACACACACATATAGTTCACATAGATATAGCTTACGTACCTTCACACAAGTATATCCCCGTACACCAAACACTTAATAAATAAAAAACATCTTCAACACAGACAAATAGTCCACACACCTATATCTTCCAATGTCGTACAATGAATACTTAGTCTAATAGTTTAAATAGACTAAGTCACACAATGAATACTTTGTCTAATAGCTATCAATGTTATCAATAATAGAATACCGTTATGCATATACATACACTTAACAAAATTATTTTTACTTGTATACATATATTAAAAATAAAATTTAATTATACATCTTCAACACAGACATATAGTCCACACAGATATAGTTTTTTCACCTCCGCACTTGTATATCCCCACACAACGAACAATTATTAAATAAAATACATCTTCAACATAGGCATATAGTCCACACACATATAGCTTCCACACCTCTGCACATGTATATCCCCGCACAACGAACACTTAGTAAATAAAATACATACAAATGATGTAGTTATTTTTGTAAGTGATTGAAATTGGTGTAAATGATAGAAATTATGGCTAAATTTTATAACATAGTATTTGATAATGATGTCTCTTAGTTGGTGTAAAAATGATTTTTAATTTTTTTAATATAATCCTATACAAATAATTAAAAGATTAATAATTATTTATTAATCTATTAAAAGTTAATTATACATCTTCATCACAAACATATAGTCCACACACATATAGCTTCCACACCTCTACACAAGTATATCCCCGCAAAGAGAACACTTAGTCTAAATAGTTATCAATGTTATCAATAATAGAATATTGTTATGAATATGCATATGCATATGCTTAATAAATCTGTTTTTGCGTATATATGTATATTAAAAATAAAAGTTAATTATTAATTTAATAAAAGTTAATTACACATCTTCAACACAAACATATAGTCCGCATAGATATAGCTTTTTCACCTTCACATAGTTATATCCCTGCACAACGAACACTAATTAGTAAATAAAACACATCTTCAACACAAACATATAGTCCACATACATATAGCTTCCACACATCTGCACAAGTATATTCTCGCACATCGAACACTTAGTCTAATAGTTATCAATATTATCAATAATAGAATATTGTTATGCATATACATATGCTTAACAAAAAAATTTTCTGTATATACATATTTTAAAAATATAAGTTAATTATACATCTTCAACACAGAGATATAGTTTGCACCGATATAGCTTATACACCTCCGCACATGTATATCCCCACCCAACAAACACTTAATAAATAAAATACATCTTCAACACAGACATATATTTCGCACACATATAGATTTTGCACTTCCACACATTTCTATCTCCGCAAAGACTAAATTTTATAACACAGTACATAGTATTTGATAATGATGTTTGTTAGTTGGTGTAAAAACGACTTTTTTAATTTTTTTAATATAGTTCTATACATATAATTAAAAGATTAATACTTGTTTATTAATTTAATAAAAGTTAATTATACATCTTCGGGACAATGAACACTTAGTAAATAAAATACACTCATTTCGTACCTGTACATCGAAACTTTGAGACTCGTACATGCACCCATTCCACATTCATACATGCACCATTTCTAACCATCCACTACAACTGCATAATTAAATTGCTTATTAAATTCTTGTACATGCACCAGTTCTGCACTCGTATATGCACATGTTTCAACCATCTGCTAAACATGCGGAATTAAATTACCTATTAAATTCTCATCACCGACCCGACAATAAGATGTTGTTTTGAAGGACCAATCAGAAGCTAGTAAAAAAAATCGGTTGCTTGCAACAAAGTTAAACTATGAAATAAAGCACGGAATTTTTAGACAATGCAAAAACAAAATCACATTCAATGTAAAACCGATTGCTATAGTCCCATACCTGTAATAGGGAGTAATAAAATAAATTCACATTATTGAGATATAATCCAAAGAAAAAGAATATGAGGAATTTATAATAGATTAATAATATAATATGAGAAACAACTTTTGAAACAATTAATACAAATATTCTTAGTTACAATTTTTTGTAAGAGCAACATAGATTCAATTTGTAAGGTGTTATTTTTTATTATTATTTCATTCCATATCAAGTTTTATATGGTGCATGTAAATATTTTTTTTAATTGAGCTGACTTTATTTTTTTATTGTTTTTTTTTAATTGAGTGGACTTTATGGTGCATGTAATTGATTTTTTTTTAACTAAACCCACTTTATTTTTATTATTGTTATTTTTTTAATTGAGCCGATTTTTTTTTTAATGTAGTGTTATCTAACATAATGCTAATGCCATACTGAGTTGTATAACAGCTTGCTACTCTTGGTGCAATAATTTTCTTAAAAAGAAAATAATTCTTTTTTTTAACTATTATAAAAATAACATAATAAAATGTATTTCATATAAAAAATAGGTTGTAATATTAATTTATAGAAGTTTATGCAAATATCACAATTGACACAATCCTTCATAGACTCTTGATAGAGTGTATGGGGATGATATTCTTTTAAGACTACATCAATAAAAAATAGTTGAAACCTTAATCATCAAACCATGAAAGGACACTAGAGCTACCTTGAAATGGGAACAAAAACCTAGGTTAGGCTATAGAACAAGCCACCATGAGAAGTCAAAACCACACCCCATGAGTAGATCTGGCTACTATGACATGCTGGAGAAAAACACCCCATGAGTAGATTTGGATACTATGACATGCTAGAGAAAAAAATAATTAGTGTGAAGACCCAACCCTAATTTGATTTGAATGTAGATCCCTCAAGCATGAACTCTAGAACAATGGGCCAAGATCTAGACATAAGATATATGGAATCAAACAATAAGCACTCCCATGATCATAAACTGTGAAACTATATCACCATATGTGGAACTAGCACAAGGAAGCAACATCATAAACATATATTATAGTTATGCCACAAACAACTGGCAAGAATGAGAAAGGGAATACGTTGTAGGGCCAAATTAATTACATGTCATAACCAAAATACCTCAGTTACAAGCCAAGAAAACACCAAAGTGATCCTCAAGAGACATCGTTAAGCCACTCTACTCGAATCTACTACCTATTGGAGCTCAATCATCCATGTGCTATCTTCGATGCTCATGGGATGAAACCCAACAAGGGTGTGAGGAAAAAACAAAGTAAACTATAAAACTTCATAATTGAGATATTTAATCAAAAATATCAAAATTTAAAACCTTACATATTTTGAATTAAATTTAAATATTAATTTTAATTCAAACAACAGAAAGGAAAATTTCAAACACTAAAAAAAATAAGCATATAGTACTAATAATATATATGATGTATAAATAAACTTCAAGGGTTAGCTCAATCATTATCTCAAGATGTTGAACCCTTCAACCAAAGTATATTATTGCTTTTAGGGAAAATCCCCTATAGTAGTGGGCTTACTGCAATGTACCAATGACCATATAAAAAGTGCATTCCAAACAAAATACCAAACTAAGATAAAATAATCGAATTTCATAGAAATTTTTTAACTTATTGAAAAAGAGAAAAATCAATTCACAATGATCCCAATGTTCGGTGTTGTTCCCGATTGACAGAGTCCTTTCGCTCCTTCCCAATGGTCTCTCTGCAACCTGCAAAAAACTTGAACAAGTATACCTATACAAAGATGTATTTATAGTGATAACTACCCGTTAGTTTTATGAAAAATAACGGAAAAGAACGAAGCAATTAGTATTCCACTGAAGTGTATACAAAAGATTTGCAAATATGAAAAATAATAACACAAGATACTTCAAAGGAATGAGTTTTTTGTATCATTGATGAATAATAGCAAGGTGGTTAAATTTTATACCTACTCAATGTAGTGATTCCCTGTAGAAAGAGATCCTAGATTCCTCCACCTTGGATCATACTATAAGGATGTTCCTGACACTGAAGTCACCACATGCCCAAAGAGAGTATAGAGAGAAACTCTTGGAAAGATAAGGATGGTGATCAAAGGGAAAATGGAAACAAAGGTTTTTAGGTCAAGAAATCAACAACAACAGGGATATAATGGGCTTATAGATTCGACGGGAATAGTCAGATGAGTGTGTGCTTGAATGTGAAAAGTATCATTACCTTTATCCATGAGGAAAATGTTCCTTTTATGCAGTCTCTAGTTAGTTAGAGACAATTAAGTACGAGAAAAATGAGTTAGAAAACTAACTAATCCTGTGACTCATCATTAATTTGGGCATAATTATATTTTTTTGGACATTTATTAGCATGTAAATGGATGTCCCTTAAGTAGCCCATGTGTACGCGGGTTGCATAGTTGTGAGGGCATGTACATCATTCAATATATATATTTTTTTAGAAGGACTCAAGGATGTATGGAGAATATTTTTGTGTAAGGAGGATAGGGATAAGGCCAACAAGAGAACCACATCTTCAAAGGTGGCATTTGACGCTATAACAGATGCCCCCTATTGTGTGAGGTTAAAAGAGAAACTAATGGCTAGAATACATTATAATTCTTCAAGAGAAGTTAGCCAATGGTGAAGGTCACTGAAATCCAATCTAAGGACAACAACCAACACAGAAACAAGACAGAACAACTCAATTTCCATGGAGGGATTACCCATGCTCAGATATGATGATAAGTGTGGCCACCAATCAAGTACATTGCGGATCCATGTAAGATGTATATATAGCAGTGATCATGGTCATGAAAGAGATACACTGTGGATCCATGTCAAACATAGATCATAGCCACGATCAAATACACAATGGATCTATGTATCATAATCAAAGAAGGATATCTGGAGCATGAGCTAGAAAATTGATCCTTCATGAGTACCAATGTATGGAGTGGTACTATCCAATCGCAAGCCGGGTAGAATCATGAAAGAGGTGGTGCTACTGCATTTCTGAGGTCTTCAACCGAACCATCGTGGTACGAGTCTGCACTATGAAAATAGATGTGTTGCAGTCAAACATAATGAGACATTGTTTGATTACTAATCATTGTTGTATACCATTAACAAATGTGAGACAACCCACCAATAATGATAATGGGAGTCAAGGTTCCTAATACAATCTAACAAGTGTGAATAGAGGTTTTGATGTCAAACACCCAGTATAATCTATCGATCAGGAGAAATTGATGTATTCCCACTGTCAATAGTGAGGGAACTTGCCATGAATGACTGCAAGCCCCAAGGTAATGAAAAATGACTCTAGATCCCTGTCCCAGAGCAAGATGTGCTAAATTCAATAGGAAGAGATCCACTTGAAGGATGGGATTAAGGCATCCCCCATCATCCAACACGAGGAGTAGCATAAGGCCAAATATTTGGAAAGACTTTGACAAAATATTGTAAGTACCACCACAAAGTATGTCCCCCGCATACACCTGATGTAAATAGTGCATGAAGAAGACCCTCTAAATAACAACCAATGATGAAGATTGTCGACAAAGGCAGGGAAACTAAAAATGGGGATAAATGGAATCCAAGGTACTCCACAAATCCTATTGTTTGAATAATGTTGTTGTCATCAAACACAAGGGAAACCACTCAGTCAACGACCAATGATGGAATGTCATTTGTTGAGCGTAAGGTTACCTATCAATGGTGTAAATAGGGACAAGGTGAAACTCTAGGCTAAACTCTCAGAACAATTTGTTGTAGTCGATAAGATATTAACCTATCGATAAGAAGTCAATGAGGACCCTCTATACCATCACAAGTATAGGAAAAATATATTTATGATTCTAAGATGTACTTGACACACGAGAAGGACGACTTGGAAAGCCAAGAATTATGCAAAATGGATGACATAGGTTAAAATTCCTTTGAACAATAAAACGACACATTGTGTGACTTAGGAAACATGGATTGGATGTGATAATTGGCATAAGTATATGATGCAAGAGGCAACAATAGACTCTCTAGAGTGACTAGAAGAATAACCAATCGGAGGAGTAAAAACTCTGTGTAATTAGATCAGTTTCCTAAAGCCATACTAAACCCAAATTGTTGAGACTTGAATCAAAACTTTATGTTTTGTTCAGAGGCAACTAGACTGCTGCCAATAAGGATACAAAAGACTCATTCCCATGCTCTTTTTTTGGTATTTGATTTTTTTTCATTTTAATATTATGAAATCCTGAAAAGGAATAAAATAATGCTAGTATACACGAAGGAAACGAGTGTCATGGGATAGAAAACTAGTTCCAAGCGCAAGGAGCATACCTATTCTCAATGCAAGGAAATCATGTGCAGGATATGGACACTCGGGGGAATGTTTCCTCCTAGGTTACAGGTGTCAAATTTCAACATCAATAATATGCAAGGTTGGAAATTGATGAGAATGCATAAGGAAGTGGTTAAGAAACAACAGGTTGAAGCCGACATTAGGCTCAAAAGCATAAGCAACGAAATTAAATGCAGTAGTACAACTTAACACATAAATATGGGTGTCTTGTGGGTAAAAATCCATAAACATATTGAGAAGGACATGAGGTTTGCGATGCAATGTCATTGAGGGACTAACATGACTCCCGAGACTAAGATAAATTCAGCATGGGAACCAAAAGACAAAGAAGGTTCTAAACTAGGATGCCCATGACATTAGGTTGTACCACGAACTGAACGACACTTGAATTGATTGGAAAGGTTTGTGTTGCCAATAAGTGGGGTTGACCCTAAGGAAAAATGAAAGGAAAAAATGATCCTATCCTATATTCCAGTGACGAAAACATTGTTAGAAAAACAGGACCACGGAGAAATAAAATAAAACAAATGTAGAAACAAAACACAGAAGATACACAATACAATAGAGACACAGATTTACGTGGTTCACCCAGTGTGGGCTACATCCACCAGAGAAATTGCTAAGTCCTTCCTTTGTTATTATCCAGCAAATGAAGGGATACAACCTACAGCAAAACCCGTTGTAACTTCCTATTCTTTCTCTCACAGTCTCCTCTCTTAGAATACAATGCTCGCAATCATACATAGCCACAATACATTTCCCTCATAACAGAGGGTTGCCTTCTAGGGCAAAAAACCCTAACATAATTTCTACTATTAGATCTGCGACCTTATAAAGAATGGTCCAGATTTACAATGAAATTACAATATACATTTACAAGGCAATTTTTCCTTCGGGGGCTTTGCCCCCGAACCCTCACCAGGGGTCTGCTTGCCCCCAAACCCCCCAACCGGGCGGATAGGCCCCCCAGACCCCGTAGAGGGGGTACCCCCCCTCTGCACTCCCCCGTGTGGAAGAGTGTACATACTTATGGGGTGTAAAGTGATCTTCATGGGGTATAAACACGGTTGAAAGCAAGGACCTCTGAATCAGGAACATAATCAGGCTCCACAACCAACAATATCCCACTTGGAGACTGATCTCAACAACTCCACCCCTGTTGTATATGCTGGACTATGAACCTTCTTGGACGTAGAAAATTTCTCATCTTCATATTCATTCTTGAAGACCAACTGAAACT
>SNQJ01S0135964.1:11417-25528 GCA_010110895.2 Picea sitchensis
TTTTTTTTTTAATTGAGTGAACTTTATGGTGCATGTAAATGATTTTTTTTTAATGAGCCCACTTTATTTTTATTATTGTTATTTTTTCAATTGAGCTCACTTTTTTTTTTAAATGTAGTGTTATCTAACATAATGCTAATGCCATACTGAGTTGTATAACAACTTGCTACTCTTGGTGCAATAATTTTCTTAAAAAAAAAATAATTCTTTTTTTTTAACTATTATAAAAATAACATAATAAAATGTATTTCATATAAAAAATAGGTTGTAATATTAATTTATAGAAGTTTATGCAAATATCACAATTGACACAATCCTTCATAGACTCTTGATAGAGTGTATGGGGATGATATACTTTTAAGACTACATCAATAAAAAATAGTTGAAACCTTAATCATCAAACCATGAAAGGACACTAAAGCTACCTTGAAATGGGAACAAAAACCTAGGTTAGGCTATAGAACAAGTCACCATGAGAAGTCAAAACCACACCCCATGAGTAGATCTGGCTACTATGACATGCTGGAGAAAACACCCCATGAGTAGATTTGGATACTATGACATGCTAGAGAAAAAAATAATTAGTGTGAAGACCCAACCCTAATTTGATTTGAATGTAGATCCCTCAAGCATGAACTCTACAACAATAGGCCAAGATCTAGACATAAGATATATGGAATCAAACAATAAGCACTCCCATGATCATAAACTATGAAACTATATCACCATATGTGGAACTAGCACAATGAAGCAACATCATAAACATATATTATAGTTATGCCACAAACAACTGGCAAGAATGAGAAAGGGAATAAGTTGTAGAGCCAAATTAATTACATGCCATAACCAAAATACCTCGGTTACAAGCCAAGAAAACACCCAAGTGATCCTCAAGAGACATCGTTAAGCCACTCTACTCGAATCTACTACCTATTGGAGCTCAATCATCCATGTGCTATCTTCGATGCTCATGGGGTGAAACCCAACAACGGTGTGAGGAAAAAACAAAGTAAACTATAAAACTTCATAATTGATATATTTAATCACAAATATCAAAATTTAAAACCTTACATATTTTGAATTAAATTTATATATTAATTTTAATTCAAACAACAGAAAGGAAAATTTCAAACACTAAAAAAAATAAGCATATACTACTAATAATATATATGATGTATAAATAAACTTCAAGGGTTAGCTCAATCATTATCTCAAGTTGTTGAACCCTTCAACCAAAGTATATTATTGCTTTTGGGGAAAATCCCCTATAGTAGTGGGCTTACTGCAATGTACCAATGACAATATAAAAGGTGCATTCCAAACAAAATACCAAACTAAGATAAAATAATCGAATTTCATAGAAATTTTTTAACTTATTGAAAAAGAGAAAAATCAACTCACAATGATCCCAATGTTCGGTGTTGTTCCCGATTGATGGAGTCCTTTCGCTCCTTCCCAATGGTCTCTCTGCAACCTGCAAAAAACTTGAACAAGTATATCTATACAAAGATGTATTTATAGTTATAACTACCCGTTAGTTTTATGAAAAATAACGGAAAAGAACGAAGCAATTAGTATTCTACTGAAGTGTGTACAAAAGATTTACAAATATGAACAATAATAACACAAGATACTTCGAAGGAACGAGTTTTTTGTATCATTGATGAATAATAGCAAGGTGGTTAAATCTTATACCTACTCGATGTAGTGATTCCTTGTCGAAAGAGATCCTAGATTCCTCCACCTTGGATCATACTATAAGGATGTTCCTGACACTGAAGTCACCACATGCCCAAAGAGAGTATAGAGAGAAACTCTTGGAAAGATAAGGTTGGTGATCAGAGGGAAAATGGAAACAAAGGTTTTTAGGTCAAGAAATCAACAACAACAGGGATATAATGGGCTTACAGACTCGACGAGAATAGTCAGATGAGTGTTTGCTTGAATGTGGAAAGTATCATTACCTTTATTCATGAGGAAAATGTTCCTTTTATGTGGTCTCTAGTTAGTTAGAGACAATTAAGTACAAGAAAAATTAGTTAGAAAACTAACGAATCTTGTGACTCATCATTAATTTGGGCATAATTATATTTTTTTGGACATTTATTAGCATGTAAATGGATGTCCATTAAGTAGCCCATGTGTACGTGGGTTGCATAGTTGTGAGGGCATGTACATCATTCAATATATTGTTTTTTAGAAGGACTCAAGGATGTATGGACAATATTTTTTCGTAAGGAGGATAGGGATAAGGCCAACAAGAGAACCACATCTTCAAAGGTGGCATTTGACGCTATAACAGATGCCCCCTATTGTGTGAGGTTAAAAGAGAAACTAATGGCTAGAATACATTATAATTCTTCAAGAGAAGTTAGCATTATATTAAACGAAAGTGGAGAATTCAACCCATGCCTTGATGTTGCAAGGTCCCTTCCAATGGCCATTTTCTTCAACACACACACTTTTTCTCTAATGCTTTGATGAAGAGAATTCACAACCTGACTTAGAGAGCTAAAGCAAAGCTATATCAAGTATAATCTACAGTAGAATTATTCATGCATAAGAAAGCCTAGCCTTTCCCATGAGAGATCCCTCTTTATATAGGGTGAAAGAGGGATGGATGAGGAGATTAGGATGATCCCACTAAATCATAGAAACGAGTAAGATCCAAACCAATCGGAGGCCACCTCATCTTCTAGAAGATTCCCTTCTAGATATTTTGTGAATTTCACTTTTTCTCTTGTTTGAGGATCGTCGCACCCTATGCGCAAACAGCGTGTGGCGACACTGCGGTCCAGTTTTGGGTTCAACATGCGACAATCAAGCATAGTCGTACCACAAGCATTGAGTAGGGTGCAACGATCTCCTTTGATATAGTTTTTAAGGAAGAAAAGATAATCCACTTTTCTCATGGAGAAAGTATCATTTAGTATCTTCAGAGAACATGGATTCACATGTCGTTAGTTGATCATAGGGGTGCCCAAAATAATGTGTAACACACCCCTACAAAGTTTTCACGGGAACTTCACCTTCTTGATATCCTTCTTTTCCCATCCAACTTTTGCATCAAATTTATCACTTTTATTACCCCCACCTCCTTTCTTATAATTTCCCTTTTTAGCTTTCCCTTTGGGTTGTTGGGTACCCTTTCAGGTCGTCGATTGTACAACGTGAACATCCAATGACTGGAAAATGGGGATAGTTAAAGCAGTTGCTTGACCGGCTAAAGACGAATGAATAGAAATATATTGCATCTGGTTTGCAACCAGATTTGTGGCAGTGCATTTAACGAACCCCACAATTCCATCGGCATGAGGTCCTAATTTCATTTTCAAGGGATCGAAACCAGGTCGTGGTGCATCTAGTATAATTTCATAAAGAATCCTAGATTGTGAATAGATCAAATATAATTATTGGGCCCTGGAGATCATTTCTTCCTCAAAAAAGACTCCTGACGTGGATACATATTTATAGATGATCGACGATAAATATTTGAGGAACCATTCCAACAAGATTTCGAGAGGAAATTTGGCTTTTATTTGCTTCTTCTGTCTTCGTCACTCTTGGATGCGATTTGAGATATGATTGGCCTTATCATGTTTCAATGTAGACAGGAGATCGATGCGATCATCGTACCAGACATGAAGTTGAAAATAGTTCAGTAAAAACAAAGCCAAATTGTGGAAAGTGAAAATTGCTCCACTATCAAATTCGATGTACCACTTCATGGTGACTCCCGTAAGATTTCACAAGAAAAGGCAGAGCTGGACTGAATCATCATTTAAATAATTTGAAGAACACCACAGATGAAATTTCATTACGTGGTCGTCAGGATCTTCACCGGGCTTGTCTTCTAACTTAGGAATGTTGGATGGAAATGTGGAGGGAACCAATGGCTAGTTTGGATCATGAAAAATCGGATCATTCATGAGCTTTGACAGTTTTGGTAATTTTAATGTTTCTAGAAATGGTAACCTCGGTTGAGATCCAAAATTCTAGCTAGGAATGTTGGAAGTTCCATATTGAGGAATAGTCGAAAAAGAATAGCTTGGATTGGTGTTGGCACTAGGTTGCCAGGAAGAGCTTGTGTATGGGACAGAGCTTTGGGTGAAACCTTGTTGGCCCTAGTTAAATAGAGGAAAACCTCCACCCATATGGTTCTCGAACAAAAAAGTAGGGTTTCCCCTTTCTAACACTCCTTGCATGGGGATATCTTAACCGAGAAAGGGGTTTTCCCCTTGTTATCACTTTGTAAATTTTGTCCAGTTGATAGACAAATGACAGAGGTAACTATTTCAACCAACTTCAGGTTGGATTCTGACCTTTCCAACCAGAGAGAGCTCTCTTGGGCATATAGCTACTTAAAATACTCAAAATATTTGGCAATACGTGCACAGAGGTCAGATTCTGCCATGGTGTAAAATTTAAAGGTGGTAGGAAAAAATAGAAGAGCAGGGCCATTGGGAAATAGGGTCTATTCCTGAAAAAATATGAAGATTTATAAGCTATTTATTTCCAGAGGGAACAAAGGAAAAATAGGTATGATGTTCAGCCAAATAAGTAATATGAGTTGGCAGAGGAGAGAAAAGGAACGACTACTATCAACAAGAGGCATCTAATAGAGGGTGAATCTCTTGGTGTATTATTAGAATAGGAAACATGAGGGCTAGCTACTGCAAGCAGAGCACCAATCACGAGTGAAGTCTAAAACAGTAACCAAAATACATCACAAGTATAATCAATGTGAGAAGGAGCACTAGAAAAAATGAATTCCTTCTATTACTTAAATATTATTACTAGCAGCAAAAACACATTCATGAATATGAAGTACAGGAAAACACATTGAACATCAACACCATGATGAATCTCGGCTATCTAAGAAAACCTTATCTGCTTATATTAAAGTTCATAAGAAACTACAAAGTTCTCCTGCTACGAGGGCACGCTCCTCTCCGGTAAGTCTAACCTTTCATTTTTCTTTTAAATAGTATATATAGATAAATTACATATGAGATTCAAAATGGATCATCTTCCCCAAGATTCCAAAAATAGACAGTGGTCACGGAAGGAGTAACGTACAACAACTGAACTCCTATTTTCTAGGAAACGTTATAATAAAAAACTGACATATTTGAGATTTTACCCTGAACGCCACTTGTCTACATCATCAAAAAATTCCCTGAAATATACTTAATTTAGTTTGTAATTTATTTCAGGTTTTCAATCTTTTCCTTTAAGGTGTCAAGCCAAACAAGGTGGTTTTCTCTAGTACCTTCGACCATTTCATCTTTACTCTCCTTCTTCCGTCGCTTTCTCCTTTTACTCTTGCCAGCTTGCATGTGGGATCTTTCAGCATATCCATTGATGATTAAATCCTTCATGATAGGATTTAATATGATTTCCTCACCTGACCCTGGTTTATCCGCAGATTTAGTGTGAAATTTGTTGCCAGCATTTGCACAGTAAGCTTTTCTTTCTTCTTCATTGATAATTTTGTCAGATTATTTGAATATCCCGGTTCGTTGAAGGTCATTGGATCTGTCTTCTCCATTTCCTCTGGTTTTCCCAGAAGCATGATATTATCTCCCTTAGCTTCACAAGAATTAGACGAACGATTTGATTCATGGTTATCTTGTTCTGCAATAAAATGTTAATCGCCAACCACAGAGTAATGTCACCCATGTTTTGAATGACACTTGTCATTGAGTGTTAATCATGGGTTACTGACGAAAGTCCTTGCAAGGATAACGGCTTATCACGTTCGGCCATTGATTTCAAATGATGAGCTTTCGAATCAATCTTTTGGCGGTGTTCACCCAACATCATAGGGATGAAAAGTACTCAAACAAGTGTCTCGAGGTGATTTGATTGGCCGTCAACTTTCCCTCTCCACATGCGACCCTTGGATTTGACACATTTAATGATAATTTGACACGTGACATCAGGATGGGATTGAATGGTTTCGAGTTCAACCGCTTTTCCCCCGATATGCATATGATGGCACCACGTGGCCTCGAGGCGAAACCGTGGTATTCCTATCGGACCGCTTTGAAAAGATTAACCTACGCATTAGTTCTCGGCCCGATATGCTCCACGACCGTTGATCTGCAGCATCCACGATCCATGACCCATCGAGTCCCATCAACTTCACACTTCCGCTAGACTTAGCCTTGTCCGCTAGATATGGCATCGTCCTCTAGTTTATGGCACCTCTACACCGATTTAGCTACTTGCTAAGTATCGAGACTTGGATTCCATATGGATTGTGATGGTGATAACATGGGCTCCAAGTGGGGATTCTATCATCCATGTCAGGTAGCAAAGATCAGTAAACCATGTGCCTTATCCATTGGGGCTTCTCTTACAATAGGTGGGTATAACACCTTGACCTGTCACCAATGTCCATTAAAAACCGCAATCTGCACACTGCTCTCACCTAGAGGCTAAACGCTTTATTTGGATACCTAAACTTGAAAATGATTGATCTACAAGATTATTTGTGCCTACCTACCCTAACTACTCAAATGTACTTCCAATCAAATGAAATCAAAATGCCAATGCAGTCGTGCCATCATTTTATCCACTGCTTGTTTATCTAGCACATGCTTTCTCCAAAGCATGTTCACTGATAACCCATTCGAGAACTTATATATCAATTTGAATCTTAGAATTTCAAAAATATTCAGACTATTTATTGTTTCTAGCAAAATTGCAAATGGATCTTCCAACACATGCATAAGATCACAATCATGTTTCACTTCTTCCATTGCATTCTTGCTTTCATGCGATTTACCCTGTTTATTTCCATCAAGAGGCTGAAATATTCGTTGGGACTGCTGGAAGTAACAACCTCCTGAATCAGAAGACAACATTATCTGAAAAGAAACCACTAGTGTAAAAGAATCCATACCTAATATTGATGTTGATTGGCCATTATCTTCATCTTTGAGCTTATAATCCTTCCTAATCCTTAAATTTTGATTGTTATAATTTTCCATATAACATGCCATGGGATCACGAAACACATGAGAAAATATCTATTTTCGACGAACCAAAACAGAAGGACAAGCCACTTTCACAAGTGTTGGTTTTCTTTGCTCTTCCTATTCAATATTGGAACTATAGTATTCAAAGGAATCAATTAAAACGACTGCTTCTTTATGATCTTTCTATATTTCTGATTGAATCATGACATACATTGTTTTATTGTCTCCCTGAAACTCTATGTTATCTATTTGTTAATTTTTCAAAGTCTCCCTAGATGGAGTCTTAGAGCCTTCATAGACGTCCAATCCACTTACAATCTGAACAACTACATCATTCACAAGGGAAGAAAGGAAACTTTGAAACACTTTGTTTTGCTAGAAACCTAGTTGGATATCTTCATCAATTTCAGAAGAAGGCAAATGACTTTGAACAACAACACTTTTACCAACTTTCTTTGTTTTCTCATGATTGGCTCTTAATAATTTAAAGGAAGAGAAACATAATGGAAGATAGCTTTCATTTGCAATTCTATTGCTTTCTTCAAATTCAACATCATACCTGGAGGGTTTTTTATCTGAAATATTATTGACATTTTGCTTGAGCAATTTGAAAGAAGAAAAACATAATGGCAAGGTTCTCACTCCTAATTCAAAGATTTGTTCATTTCTGTCATATGTATATTTTTCAATTTCTTTAGATTGTTGAACACACTTACTCTCAGATTTCTCTTTGACCAATGGTTGAAATTCCTCGTCGCTTTGTTTCAATGTATCAGTGTGATTTGGAAGCAACACACATTCCTTTGTTTTAATGATTATCTTGGCATTTTATTTCAACAATTTAAATTAAGAAAAGCATAAAGGTAAAGAATTCCCTTTGGCTAATTCAATACTTTCTTCTTTGTAACTGTGATATGCAGGTCGATTGATCTCACTACATTGCTAAAGAGGAACATTGTCTGATAGAGAATATGTAGTTGGTTGTTCTAGGAGGTCAACATCATAAACATTATCATACTCATCATAAATAGGCAAATCAGTAACATATGCAATGTCATCTGGCAAGAAAAAGGTTGGGACATCACCTTGTTCCTCAACAAGAAGATTTGAAAACTCATCTTCTTGACTGTCCACAAATGAATATATGAAACAATCAGCTCCATGCTTGTCATGGGGTGGATCATAAACTACACAAGTGCCCTCTCTTTCAATAAGTGGGATATAATCCTTTGCAAAATCATTTACATTTAAAACTTCAAGAGGACCTATGATATCATCAATTTTATGCTCAAAATTCCAATCAAATGTTTTATGTTCATGTTCATTTTCATGTATTGGAGCACCCAACCCTTCATTTTGAATCTGTTCACATGCTAGGATATTGTGTTGAATATCCTGAGCATCATTAAACACTTGTTGTAAGGTTTTAGGTCTTCTTTTCATCAGGAGGAAAGACAAATCTGGGTGAAGAGTAGTGGCATAATGGAGCATGGCAGCAACTTCAGTGGGTTGAATTTCTTTAGGCAGATCATAATAAACACTGGAAAACCTTCTACTGAATGTGGAAATAGTATCATTGCTTTTCCTTTTCAAGGCATAGAATTCTGTAAGTTGTAGGTCTAGAGATTTTTTCTTACCCCAAAACTTCAAAAAAACACTCTTCAATTCTTCCCATGAGCTAATTGTCCCTGGTTGCAAATGTTTAAACCATTCTTTGGTATTTCCTTTCAAGGATTGAGAGAAATCCCTCATACAAACATTGTCATGGTCAATCTCAAACAAATCTATAAAATGGTCCAACTCTTGGATGTGTTTTTCAGTTGTGATGGCACCAAGTTCCCCATCAAACACAGGTTGGTATTCATAGTGCTTTGGAGGAAAATCATGAAGGATATGGGTTAATTTTAAGGGTATGTATATGTGTTGGGTCTTGGAGGGTGTTGGATCAAGTACAAGAGATGAAATATCATTCTTGGCTTCATGAGACTCATCAACTTGGTCATGGTTAGCACATGGCTCAGACGGGAGATTTTGATCAAAATCAATGATAAACTGAGGAGATATCTATACAATTTTAAGAGTAGGATATACAGTTTCAAGATTATCATGATCACCATTTGCATGTAGCAGGTGTAGAAAAATTTGTTTAGCATGTTCAGGAAAGGAAAAAAGGTAATTAACAACAAAAAATATAATGTCTGGGAAAAAAATCAATTTTAGGTACTTGTTTTCTCCCATGATGTCTTTCCATACCTCTGTCAAGGGATCTCATCTTCCAGTGTAGTTTTTGAATCACATTTAAAGCTTGCATGGAGTCACCAATAGAATCTTCAAGCTACTAAGTCTTTGGACAATGGAGTCGCCATACAAATTTTGAATTCTAGATTCTTGAAAATGGAGTCGTCGGGTGAATGATGTACATCTTTTCTGTGTCTGAATACTCTTCACCATTAGTACTCAGATCTGATCTTTGTCGTTTATCCCAGGGAAGATTTCACCTTCATTCCCTGGAAACGGAGCCAGAATGTTAGCACTCTGTAAATTTTGTCCGACTGATAGACAAACGACAGAGGTAACTGTTTCAACCAACTTCAGGTTGATTCTGACCTTTCCAACCAGAGAGGGCTCTTTCGGGCATATAGCTACTTAAAATACTCAAAATATTTGGAAATACGTGCACAGAGGTCAGATTATGCCATGGTGTAAAATTTAAAGGTGGTCGGACAAAATAGAAGAGCAGGGCCATTGGGAAATGAGGTATATTCCTGAAAAAGTGTGAAGGGTTATAAGCTATGTATTTCCAGAGGGAACAGAGGCAAAATAGATATGATGTTCAGCCAAATAAGTAATATGAGATGACAGAGGAGAGGAAAGGAAATACTACTATCAGCAAGAGGCGTCTAATAGAGGGTGAATCTCTTGGTGTAGTATTAGAAGAGGAAACATGAGGGCTAGCACTGCAAGCAGAGCACCAATCACGAGTGAAGTCTGAAACAGTAACAAAAATACATAACAAGTATAATTGATGTGAGAAGGAGCACCAACAAAACTGAATTCCTTCTATTACTTAAAGATTATTACTAGCAACAAAAACACATTCATGAATATGAAGTACAGGAAACACATTGAACATCAACATCGTGATGAATCTCAACTATCTAAGAAAACCTTATCTGCTTATATTAAAGTTCATAAGAAACTACAAATTTCTCCCACTACGAGGGTAGGCCCCTCTCCGGTAAGTCCAACCTTTCATTTTTCTTTTAAACAATATATATAGATAAATTACATATGAGATTCAAAACGGATCATCTTCCCCAAGATTCCAAAAATAGACAGTGGTCACGGAAGGAGTAATGTACAACAACTGAACTCCTATTTTCAAGGAAACGTTATAATAAAAAAATGACATATTCAAGATTTTACCTTGAATGCCACTTATCAACATCATCACAAAATTCCCTGAAATATACTTAATTTAGTTTGTAATTTATTTCAGGTTTGCAATCTCTTCCTTTAAGGTGTCAAGCCAAACAGGTTGGCTTTCTCCAGTTCCTTCGACCATTTCAGTTTTAGTATCCTTCTTCCATCGCTTGCTCCTTTTACTCTTACCAGCTTGCATGTGGGATCCGTCAGCATATCCAGTGATGATTAAATCCTTCATGATAGGATTTAATCTGATTTTCTTACCTGACCCGGGTTTATCCGTAGATTTAGTGTGAAATTGTGTTGCCAACATTTGCACAACAAGATTTTCTTTCTTCTTCATTGATAATTTTGTCAGATTATTTGAATATCCCGGTTCATTGAAGGTCGTTGGATCTATCTTCTCTATTTCCTATGGTTTTCCCGGAAGCACGAGCTTATCTCCCTTAGCTACACAATAATTAGAAAAACAATTTGATTCATGGTTACCCCATTATGGAATAAAACGTTAATCTCCAACCACAGAGTAATGTCACCCATGTTTTGAATGACAGTCGTCATTGAGTGCTAATATTGGGCTACTGACGAAATTCCTTGAAAAGATAACAACTTATCACGTTCGGACATTGATTTCAAATTATGATCTTCCGAATAAGTTTTTTGGTGGCATTCACCCAGCATCGCTAAGACGAAAAGTACTCAAACAAGTGTCTCGAGGTGATTTGACTGGCCATAAAATTTCCCTCTCCACATGCAACCCTTTGATTTGACACATTTAATGATATTTTGACACGTGACATCGGGATGGGATTCATTGGTTTCAATTTCAAACATGTTTCCCCCCGATATGCATCTGATGGCACCACGTGACCTCGAGGCGAAACCATGGTATTCCTATCAGCCCACTTTCAAAATATTAACCTCCACGTTAGTTCTCGACCCGATATGCTCCATGACCATTGATCTACGACGTCCATGATCCACGACCCATCGGGTCCCATCAACTTCACACTTCCGCTAGACTTAGCCCCATCCGCTAGATATGGCATCATCCTCCATTTTGTCGCACCTCTACACCAATTTATCCTCTTGCTAAGTACCGAGACTTGGATTCCATATAAAATTGTGATGGTTATAACACCCCTAACGACATCCCTTGCGAAGAGAATGACCCTTGCATGGGATTCCACTGGCCTTGGAAGGGGTTTCCCCTTGCTAACACTACAAATGAGGTAAAAGGATTACTTTCGAACCCACCATAGAATGTGAATGGGATTGAAGTAGATGGCATGCCAATGGATTGAAATTCATTTCCCATAGGACCGCCCTATCCCACGAAGGGATTAGGGCCGGAGAATGGTAAGGACCCACTTTCGAGAGAGGGTAACAATGGAGGAATATGGCCTCCACCCCAAGAAAAATCTTGGTAGGCAATCAAAGAACTACCCATACCAACGTTAGTATCTTGGGAAATTGACTGGGAACCAGTCAATGCGTTATGCATGCTCATTGACGACATACCAAATGAAAATGTGTTATTTATCAAAGGTACGACGAAGTCACACCCAAAGGTTGAGTGGACCCGAAAATTATCAAACCAGAGTTGTTGAATGATGCGGCTATTTTGGATTGAACCACATTAGTTGTTTGGTTAGAGACGCTAGGATTTTAGATTCCTTTGGTTATGATTGTCGACATGGGGGACCCTGGACCCAGAAACTTTTGAAGTGCCTTCCATTACGGCCCACCAAAGAGGGTGATTGTCAATGAAGACCAACTCAGGAGCCATAATTTTATGAAATAACTGGACTGCCAGTTCCAGTTAACGGAGGATTGAACGGATGAGTGAAGTCTTCAGCTTCAAGATCCGATATGTGTACAACCTCTAGAGAAGAAGCGTTAGTTTCTATAGGTTTTGTGTCTATGGTCTTGATCATATCATTCGATACAAAAGTGTCAGTTTTATCAAGTCGACATCTTAAGGGAGGTGGTGAAGGATTCACTTCCACTTGTTTAGGTGAAAGACCTTGAATTCTCCTAGATCGACAAGGAAGTTGATCAAGCACTTTGAATTTTCAGCTCGAGGTGACTACCGACACACCTTCCTAAGAAATCTACGATCACATAATAGACCACTAGAAAATCTCTAAAAGTAACAACAGTCACAAACAACCTTACCAATATCCCAACTCGGGTGGATTAGGTCATGCGATCACAATAGTAACAAAGTGAGGAAAGGATCTTTTGGATGAAGGCACGAGTTGATTAAGTCATGTGAACCAACAAATGAAGGAGTGAGAAGCAATTACCCCAACCTCCACTAACCAGCTTTATCTGGTGCAAGTACCCTTGCTTCACAAGGCACCCTCCAATAGTACTGAAAAGTGTGATACGACATCTGCCTCAAGTACCACAAGAAACCCCCCACAGTCACCTCCGATATACATAGGAAAAAAAACTAAGGGTATCGACTCATAGTCAGTGTCCAAGGGAACAATCGACAGTCAATATCGATTGTATGGGAAGGGTGAAAAATCCCAAAGCTTTGGAAGTGGTGCCTCTCACAAAGGTAAGGGCACCATCGAAACCCCCAAAACACAATCTCTCCACTGCATCCTGTCAAGCTTCATAGGGGTTATCTCCTCAGCTCTTCCTCACACGACCTTGTTCTTCGCTCTCATGTGAGAGGAGTTTCCTGGCCACACATATACAACAGTCAGATTTTCACTCCCCATCACAGACTCCTAAGTTTGTTTTTTGGCCCTGAAGAAATTAACTCTCCTACTTGAACCAAGGCCATAGCCTAGACTAGTTTGTTTACCATAAGAAAATGAAAATGTCTAATTGATTTTATTTAGCATTCATTTTATGGGTGTTTTTTTTTACTCAGAAGGGTAATGAGTGAAACTAAATGATGTTTTGACAGACTCAATAGAAAAAACACTTAAGAACACAAATGAAAAATGTAGTTCTTCACTGAAAATATGAGTGTAAACAACACTTCAAAATTAAACAAAAGAAAACTCTTTCTTTTTTATATGCAAAGAATGAAACGTTTTCTTTTAGATGAAATGCATTTACTGATGCAACTTTCAAATGCAAGACAACTAAAAAGATTTTGGAATTATTTTCTTGAAAATTGTAGAAGCAAAAAAAAAAAATATTTTCAAGTATGCAAATGCAAACTGAAAACTTTACAAGAAAGAACACTATAAAAATATTTTTCTCAAGTGAAATAATGGCAAGGGCTAAAGAAGAAACACAAAGTTTACTTTCTAATTTTTATTTATTTTGTGTTTTCTTGTTTAAAAAGTAAAAGGAATCAAAAAGTTTTGGAAAACAAGCTTTTCTCCTTGATACTAGAAAGAAACAACAAAAAGGAAGGCTGAAAAGATTTCAAACCTATAACAAATTGTCAAAGACAACAATGAAATTCAAACTTGGACAAAAAGGGATCAGAAAGTAACTTCCCAAACTACCTCTAAAAATGAGAATGACCCAACAAAGGGAAAGCACAAAAATATTTTGTTTTCTTTATATAATCCAAAACAAACTACCACGGGACTCAACAAACAACCACAAAAGAGTCTAAACAAGAACCTAGACACCTGGCCAAGCAACCTCAAACCATAAATATTTATTAAAAAACCTTTCCTAGGATGATGTACGTGATTGTCTACAAGGAGACCCACGTACAAG
>SNQJ01S0135965.1:17124-39905 GCA_010110895.2 Picea sitchensis
TKTATCTCCTTCRCATSCAACCATTATCYAATCTCTTCCTTTKWAKGTCTACAGATCCCTCTCAKTCGCAGATCTTAGTCYCGACAAAAGAACCATTTSTTGGCABGMATGGGAAAATCCAKGGTYAAAAATTAATTTACCAAMAAATTCCAAGATACTATCCCTTTYGACATCACCCRSAAGAAGGTGAAGTCTCACYRRAGGTAYCTATGKGGACTAYAKGAATGAKGCTTCCATAKTYATGAAGGTAATGGAGACCRTTMTAAMACTCATTCCTACTTAACCTTCCTTCAACATGCAAATACCCTRTGCRTGAAATTATAATARCATATGAAAGATTCACCTTAATTARCCATTCAACATGTGTACAGAACCATGATATACATATTCATATTAACCATTAAGCATCTATTACATGTGCACAACAAACAAAGTAAACCAATACATCATAACAACACACACATCAGAACATAGGAATTTAACATGGTTCACCCCAACTTGGCTACGCCCACAATTGTTGTCTTCTTATCTTATTCATTCATATTTAGTTCTTACAACAAGTCTGCACTGTGATCATATAATATACATATGTTCTATCTGAAATTACCTAATCATTTGTGCATATAGTGCACACTTAGATAATTCTCCAACCATACTCCTGAACTCTACTCATATCATTCGCTCATACTCTTAACCCATATTTTGAAACACACACACACACACACACACACACACACACACACACCTCTACCGAAAAACCCATTACATATTTATACATTGCTACTAGGGCTTAGTCCATTAAAAAATGGACCAAATGGTCTAACTACTACTAACTAACTTCCACCCGCTGCGCGATGGCTCTTGAATGTGTGCTAATTGTCTTTTGTGCATGTTTCTCCCTTGTCAACTTGTTGCATAGTGTTCTCCTGTTTGATTCCCAAAACTTACCCAAAATGTCCTTCTCCAATAAGTATCTTAGAGGATCCAAAAAAAATTCCATATGCAAAAGTAACAAACTCTTGAAGTAGTATGTGGTGAAATTCATGGTTGCACGTGTAGAGATGAGGCCCAAAGAAGGCATTAGTTTAATAAATATGTTTTGAGTAGTCATATACCACAAACCAAATATCTAAAATATCAAATAGACTAACTCGTGGATAGTTGAGTGAATTAGAGACCTCGTTTGAGGTAAACTTCTTGTATTTCATGATAAGATGAAATTATTGGATATATGAAGCCCATTTCAAATGGAATAGATCATGTATAATCAATTGTTAAAAAAAAGAGAGGAGACGATGATATATTTTCTTGAGAGCTTGAACTAAGGCACGTAATTGCTTATCATATTGTTGATGTAGGAAAATTCATGTCATCAACCAAGTAGATTTACTTAATAAAAATCCCAATACAATGGTGAGTTCTATAATAGTTATGGCTTGATTGCATCGTGCAAGTTAATATGTTGTGTTATACTCTTTATCTAATCTAAACTAATGAATGCAAAATAGAACAATCTAAATAGAAATAGAATGAATGTAGAAAATGAATTACAATAAATAGGAAATATAAAATGAAATGAACTAAATCCTAATTGAGAGAGTTAAAAACAAGAGCCACTATAGTGGCAATGTCCCTACCGAAAAGGTTTTGTACCCACTCCGGAATGAGTAATGATAATATGAGAGCTCCATTAACTTAGGTTAGAGTATCACAATGTTGCATCACTTTATGTTAAATATCATATTGTTGAATAAAAAAGTTGGTATTGATTAATTAATTATTATGATGAATCAAAAATTTGGTATTGATTAATTAATTAATACACCAACGCATTTGTCAATGTTAAAGAATAACTAATGGATTTCTTCAGGAAAGGCAGGTATTTTAATAAGGTTTAAGGTCTATGTCTATGTCTATGTCTTGGTTTCGAATAGATGAAAACTCTTTCTTGCTAATCATTTAAGCTAAATGACATAAAGATGGTTTGACTTCAAACTAATAGATATGGCTTCTAAATTATTTAAAATTTATAGATATTTGAAAAAATAATACATAAAAGTAGTAGTTTCTAAAATAATCAGAATTTTTTGCATTTCTTCTAAACTAAATAGAATTTTTGTGAAAAAAATATATAAAATGAAAAAAAAAATTCATGGAATGCAGAACTTAGATGTTAAATGTATTTTTTCAAAACATTTATAATTAAACCAAAATCAATTAATAAAAAACTAAAATCATAACTTTCATTTCCATTACCAAATAAACAATTTAATAAAATTATTTGAATTGTAAATCTTATAAAAAAAAAGTTGATATGAATAGAGGGTAATCCTTATAAATAATAAAATATATTTATAACAATAATACAAAATAAATAAATAAAATATAATAGTAAGATAAAATAAGGATTACACTTTAATTTATCTTCCACCGTTTTCAATGTTTGTAAAATATGGACGAGAAGATATCTTTATACAAAATAAATACACATATATGTTTACCTAGATTATTTATTTAAAGAATTACATAATAATGTTTTTTCCCAATATTGAAAATTGATATTGTAGGTTCACTTTTATTCAAATAAATATTTTTTTGTGTGTTTTTTCTTTGAGATGGACAAGGATGTCATTCTATTATTTCATGGAAAAAGAACTCCACCCTTCTTGAATTGGACTCTTTACCAAATATGAAGCACGAAGAACTTTGGAGACGCTTGCCAAAATATGAAGCAGTAAGAGTTTGGAAGCTTACTCCAGCGTCTCGGTCTCCCTTTACAAGGTTAGACGTGAGAAAATCTACCGAATGAAATATCTAGCGATTGCATAACCAATGCATGCAAGGCTAAAGTTGATTTATCTGATTCAGTTGAGTTGAAATGAGTCTATTCTTTTCATATTGATCATTCTTGGGATTCTTCTTTAATGGAATAGAAAATCCCTTAAGCCTAGTGTTTATACAATATAGTAGTTATTAGTTCATGTCTTTAGGGTGGTAGGGACTAATAATAATCGATTTTCTGTATTTTTATTAACTTGGCATGAAAATCAATGTATATTGATTGTCTTAAACAAAGTTTTTCGAAAATCATAAGATTTATATTATACTTTAATTTAAGTTTTTAGTTCCCCTTTATTTGGTCTCTTCGAAAGGCAAGGGATGAAAAAAATGGTCTTGAACTTAGGGAACATAGATATTATTTAGAGTATAGCTTGCAAGCTCGATTAATACTAACTTTCAAGTGAAGGACAACTAGCCTCGTCCTTCACTTTGGTGTTGTATGTCTCATTTTTTACCCATTGCTACATGAGGTAAATAAAAATCAGTAAACTCAGAAAATCAAAGAACCACAAAATCCCATATAAAACATATAGATTTCCAGAAAATTCGTAATGAAAATACCTGGTGCTTGTCATTGGAATTCGCATGGACCAAAACGGCAGACCCATTACGGATCGCGAGAAAAAATTCAGGATTAGCCTCTCTACAAGCTCTCACGACATGCCCCCCACTACAGAAATGAACCCCCCTCTACAGANCCCCAGGATTAGCCTCTCTATAGGCTGTGTGAACGAATCCTCAGAAGACCCACTCCTGAGTCGCGGGAACGAATCGGAGTGAGTCTCACATTCTGGTCTCTAAAACCTTAGTCTTGAGTGAGTTCGAGTAGCTTCCCCCTATTCCTTCCACCGGCGTATTTAGCACCTTCTCTATGCCTTTCTTCAGATTATTTTCGTCATATGGGTCTAGACTATAAGTGAGATTCCCAGGGAGGCTCACGGTTCCTGAGCCCTTATCCCTAACCAAGGAAAATATATGAGCTATTCTAGCAAACCTCGACATTCGCTCCTTCATATATAAAGTAGAAATCCATGGCGTCATAATAGATTTTATAACAGAGTGACATAATCGAGCTAATATAACGCCATGGATTATATATAATACAGAGTGACATATAACGCCATTTCTACTTTATATATATAATACAGAGTGACATAATCGAACTAATATAACAGAGTGACATAATCGAAATAATATAACAGAGTGACATAATCGAACTAATATATAACAGAGTGACATAATCGAAATAATATAACAGAGTGACATACTGTAACTATACTGTAACATACTGTAACTGTACGCAACTGCAAATGCAATATAACATACAAACTCAATATAACATACTCTATAATATACAAACGCAAACGCAATATAACGCAATATAACATACTGTATAATATACAAACGCAATAAAACTATACGCAACTGTACGCAACTGCAATAAAACTGTACGCAACTATACGCAATTGTACGCAACTATAACGCAATAAAACTATATGTAACATACTGTAACATACTATAACGCAATAAAAATATACTGTAACATACTGTAACTATAACACAATAAAACTATACGCAACTATAACGCAATAAAACTATACGCAACTATACGCAACTGTAACAAACTATAACGCAAATGCAATATAACATACAAACGCAAACTGTAAAATACCTCCGTGACCTCGGTGACCGCTCGAAATTTCTCCCGCGACCTCGGTGACCGCTCGAAACTGCTCCCGCGACCGCGACCACTGCTCCCGTGACAACTGCTACCACGACCTCGGCGACACAGACCTCGGCGACAAAGAGCTCTCGACACAGAGCCTCACAACCAAAAAAGTTTCTAAACGTCCCACTTCGATGTGTGGCAATTATATAAAACATCTTTCGGCCGAACAATAGTTCGTGCGAAAAACTATTGTCGGAAAAAAAATATCCCGCCGACCAAATTTCTACACGCAAATCGAGGGCCCGGTTATTGCTCCGTTCGATTTGACGTTTATGTTTTCGGCCGAACAATAGTTCGGCCGAAAATAATATCTTTCGGCCGAAAAATTTATTTAGTTCGGCCGAAAATTTGTTTTTCGAAAATTTGGAGACCCGATTGTCACGAAAGTGTAACCCACCTTCGTGATTTCACCCTATAGAGAAATGTGTTGAACTAAAAACTGTGAAGATGAGCCAATTGGAATTTGGAACAGGTGGGTGGCCACCAATATCCACCCGGATTAGACCTAGCATGAATCGCTCCAAAGAGGAGGGTTTATAGATCGTAACTAGTGGATAGATATAAAACCTGAGGCTTACAATGTCCAGTGGATGAGAATGTGGAAGGTCTGATAGTCGGAGGGGGTGTGTTCCGAGTTGTCCATGATACCTTAATGGAAATGCCCCGATGGGGAGGGACTCTGAGAATGGAGATAAATTATCGATCAGTATGTGGAAAGATCTGATCTCAGCCATATATTTCATGGGTCCTATTTGTGGTAGGTAGAATGAATGTTTACGGGTGTATAGACTTCACACAGATATAGGAACGATGGTGATCATAGCCATCATAACCCCGGTTTCGAGAACCATTAATGGATCCTTGAGGACGATCCATCAAAGCAATTCCATCGGAGGGGAAACCAACTCTGGTGATTGAGCATCCCATTGGGAAGAGTCTGAATAATCACAGGTCGTTTGTCCGAGGCTGAAATGAATGTTGACCATCTAATTGGGGGTGGCTAAGCTCTAGTCACCATAGAAAACCCTATGGAGGATTTTTGTAGTGAATCACAAGAGTCTATATACTCAGTGTTGTGATAAGAGTAGTCTTCACATAAGCACCAATGGAACTGAATACTCATCTTGAGAAAGAAAAAGGAGAAAACAAACATCCCACCAGTATAATTTTCATTTAGGGGGTTGCGTGTGTTACAGAGAAATTTTCAATATCAAGATTCAATGGGTACTTGAATAGACACCCCTAGTTCTCCCATGGAGAATATTAATCCTTCCCAAGTGTAGGGAGGCTCAATCCTATTTTAGTGGAGGAGGAGTAGGTGCAACAATAGCGCAAATGAGGAAGCTTAAATCATGAAGATGATCTTACAACATCGTTTTTCAAATTTATTTGGGTCTCTATCGAGAGGGAACATTAGTCTCCCTCTCCATCACTATTATTTCACTTGTTTTTTTAATGATGTTAGAATTTGAAGGTAATTATTTCAGTTTTAGTGAGTATGAAACATAGCAGTGTGAATGACATGATAAACACTATGATATATTGTCACTCGTATAGTCTTGATTTCCCAAGTGGTATGCCATAAGAGGTGTTGTTTTCACTTATTTTTCTACCATATTAATACTAAAGTTTAATAGCTTTAAAATAAAATACAATAAAATACAATAACATAAAATAAAATACAATAGCTTTAAAATAAAATAACAATACAATAAAATAAAATACATAATGTCACTTTGTTATATATAAAGTAGAAATCCATGGCGTCATAATAAATTAAAATCCAATTAATTTACATCCATACACAAGATTATACATATTTTACAAAGCGATGTCATGTCCTGAAGGGAGGCAAGAGCTAGATGGAAAGAAATATGCTTTGTTGATGTCATGTCCTGCAGGAAGATGCTGAAATTCAGAGTAGTCATCATAATTTAAAAGATTTTAAATACAATAAATACAATAAATAAATAAATAAACAAATTCCTATAAATTCTAAATACAATAAATAAATAAACAAATTCCTATAGATTGCACTTAACAACCCAAAGCTGTAGAGATATTTCAGAGGTGTAAGTATGTTCCTTAACATGGCGTCGATTGGTTTGTCTCTACACAATGATGTACCTGCTAATTCTGTACTAGTTAACTCTAAGATTGTCATGAAAATACATCGTAGAAAAAAATTCCTCGAAGAAAAAAATCCACACTGAAACAAAAAGCCAATTACCAATTAAATTAATCTAAGGTCAAGAAAAATATTTATTTAGTAATAACTTGACCAGAGCGCTCCATTGCATCAAGATGTTGGATCACATCCTGAATGCCATCTTTATTCTTGGAGGCGGGGTCATTCTGAATGAAGTGTCTACCATTTGGTAATTACACGCCTTTCATTGAGGTATGTGACCGAAGGAAGAAATCCCAAATGCAATGCAAGTTTTAACATTATAACATTAGTTGGCAGCAGACACCTTCCTGGGAATGCTTTAAGATTAGTGGTTACATGTCCATGAACTATTGAACTATGTGCCATCTTCCATGAAATGTTGAACTCCATACCATATGTCAACCATATGCCATTAACTTATATATTCTTCCACACTTCAATACTTATAATGTGGACACTCTTTAAATGCCACCAACACACTCACTCTTCCCAATAACTCAATGAAACAAATGTCTTTTTATTTAAATAAAAATAATATCATCAATTCTAAATGACTAACTATATGTTAATGACAATTAAATATATCAAAGACAATTCACTTGGAAATTGTATGCTGCATGATATGACTTTGCCACCTGGTTAGTGTGACTTAAGCCACGTCCATGGAACTCTAGATCCATACTCATACAAAAAAATTTCAGCTCCAGATCCATACACAAAATTTTTCAGGTAGTAATTCCTGAGGTGAGAGGAGTTCCTTTTCTAGACCCATTTAGATATACACCAACGTTAGAACTAGTTTGATTTGATGGCCTTGAAGCTGCATTGAGGGAATATCTTGGGTCAAAAAAGGTTACTTTCGGTGGGTTTATTCCTACGAACGGTGCATCAACTCCATGATTAGAATTTTGGAGGTGATTAGTTCTAGGTAAGAAGCGTCTCATCAATTTTGTGCAACGTGTTTCACCTTCACCACAAAGGCGTTCGGTTTATATCCCATTGTATTTCCAATTCGACGAGTAGGAATGTAGTCTTAGGTCTATGATGGCATGAACCTGAAATTCCAATATCTCAAATGCATTTAGACTAGCATGCAATTCTTAGGATGGAGAGCGTTGGTATAAATGTATGAGTGGGAATAAGACCAGGACCTAGGACCTAGACAAGAGACACTTATATTTCTTCCCCCGCAAGAGAACCTTACAGATACATCAAAGAATGCATATCTTGATGTCAATCCTATTCATTATCGGATATAAATTGAGGCTTATTCACCAACATAGATAACAATAACAAGGTGAAAGGATATCCCAAGGAAGCGGGCTAGGCAAAACGAGCGATTTTTCCCAAACAACACTGGAAACTACGAGCATGAATTTATTCCTTATTTGATTATATGAACAAGTTCATGCACATTGTGTTTTGAATGAGTCTATGTGTTGCATATATGAATGAGACCATTTCATATAGTGGGATTGAACATAACACTTTAGGGATAGAACAATGGGATTGACACCTAGTGTGTTTGTTTGGGCGTGTCTCCCTGTTTGGTCCAGACACTTTTTTTTTGTTAGAATGAGTTGAATGGATTTGGTCCCCTATTGTAGGTCTATCTCATTCTTTATATGTCTTATATGAAAGAATAAGCTTGCTAATGCTAAATTCCTAACAATCCTTTCGTTTGTTGCTTTCCAAATGGAAATACATGCTTCCATATTTAGATTTCTTTCATTGTTTCTATCAAACTTAGGCATGAGGAACATAATCAGAATTTTATCCAATGATGAATGTATGACAACTATATATATATATGGATTTTATTTTTTTCATTACATATTTGTGCATAGAAACCGGATTCTTAACTTGCTTTACACATCTATCAATATTCTTACTATTGGGAGGGTACAATCAGCTCTTTGCCCCATAGAAACTAGATTCCTAACTTCCAATGATGGAGTATAAATCTAGTGATGGTATGGGTGTTATTAGTAGTTGGACATACCTTATGAATAGTTTCTCTAAGTGATTACCACAAAGGTGATACTAGTTTCTAGTTAATCAAACAAAATTTCAAATTTTTTTTGTGATGCAAAGAAAATTTTTGTCAAATTATTTACTATTTCTCAAAGTGTTTACTAATAATTCCTTACTTGCGAAAAACAAATGGTAAATAAGAATGACACTCAATCTTACTGATAAAATGATGAATAATGCACTTGCAACATTTCAACTTTGCAAGGTTCAAGCAAACAACGAACATGTGAAGCCAATAAACCCAATAAACCAGTGATGAATCTCTCAAACATATAAGTAGAAGAAAAGCACCCCATAATTATAATTGATGATGCGGTGTCAATGGACATTCAATGACTTGCCCTTCTTGATTGTCTGACTTACCCTTTCAGCCTTAGGAGAGTAGCAGCGAATGGATGGATGCTATGGATAGATATTCATTAATCATGATAAATGCTTCTCTCGCAAGGTCCCTTGTACAAATCATCGAGAATGTCACCCATGGAAATATCCATTTACCTCAGTTTAGTATTATAAATGAAATATCAGACTTCTTGCTACAAGACACGTTGTTCGTTTGGTTTTGGTTTTGGTTTCACACATATTATGTATGTTCGTAATCCATCAATGGGATATAGATTTTATTGGCCGACATAAAATAATGTGATTATATAGCCCTTACATTTTGTTTACATGTTATTTGATTTTTGTTTTTAATTAATTATCAACATGTTATTTGATTTTTGTTTTCAATTAATTATTAACTATTTACATGTAATTAATTAATTAATAATTATTTATATGTAAAATAGGTATAGGTGTTAAATTCATTATCAATACTTTATATTTTATATTAAGATAAAAAAAAAATCTCTAAATTAATAATATAAAATAATTACCGTGAATGGGGTGACAATTAACTCAAGGGAGGCCACGCAGCCCCCACATGAAACTTGCCATGAATATGGTTGGTTGCCACCCCAATGTCTATTCTTGGATGGAGGACGACCATAAAAGATTGCAGAGGAAGGGAGGACAACTCCTTGCGCCACGTTAATGGAGGCCTCAATGATTAATTGCAAGAGGGTGACATAGCAAAGCGGTCATATTCGTCCCTCGGTTAACTATCGAGCTTGGCCATGTCATTCATCACTTCGCCTCAGTGCTCTGTCTCCTTGCTCTACTCAAGGAATTTGGTTTTGGTCTAGTCGATATTTGATTCTCTCTAGCCTCATACATTGTTTTCTTTGACCTCTAGGCTCCACCATGCCGAGAGAGAGAGAGAGAGAGAGAGAGAGAGAGAGGAAAGTCAAGGCAATGTCCTTCCTGGTACATTCGTGTGGCAAGACAAAGATGCCTGCGCAATTTGGAGAGGGCTGTGTCCATTGCCCGGACTCAGTGAATTGTGTGACCACATATGCCTCCAATGGCCTTTGTGGAGGAGGAATTCTAAGAGGAACTAATTCAAGTTCCATCGGAGTCCCTCTACATGGTCCCGGATGCCCATATTCACACCAGCACCAGTGTTGATGTTACAGGAACAATGATGGCCATGGATGGTGCCACTTCCATTGTTCGATAGGAATTCCCCACCGTTGAACCCAATTGAGGATTGCGACGAGAATCCACCCAACCTCTTCAACCCAGAGTAGTTGGAGCTTATTTTTGATATCATAGGTTATATGATAGAGAAACTCCATCGACACACATTCATCAGCAGCCACATCGACATGTTGTTCGATGCCTTTCCGAACGCACTAGCCAATCAGAGGTGCTCGACCTGCACGCAACCCTATGTGCTCAAGTACAACGATGGCATCCTTCACGGTGGCTCTCTGGGTAGTGGGTTCCATTGTTCTCACAACCCCTCTAATGTTTAATTCTACATAGTTCTCTGAGCATAAGTGACATGGTGGTGGAGTTTTTTTCTTGTCAACTTGGTCTGGTATTCCATTCAATTTTTGCCTAGTTTTAATTTTCAGAGCTTGTTAGTATGTCTTGTTTACCCAGACAAATTTTTCAATACTACCATCTGCCACCTGCTCTGGTTTCCAACAAATTGGCAGGGCAAGTGGCAGCTGCCCCTTTTTGGCCGAAAGCATAATAGGCGACCACCTGTTTCGGTTTCCACTAGTTTAGAGAAATAGGTGGCATGCCGATGACATATATCAGTTTTGTAAAGTAACAACCTATTAATAAAGAATTACCCTTTTTTATTTACAAAAAAATAAAATAGTATAAAATAATTTAAAATAAAACTAAATAAAGATTAATTTAAACATATTTTTTTTATCTCTATTCTCAGCTCTCTTTTGGAGTGAAATTATTTACATTAAGTTCAAGGATTATGCTATCAAAATAATGCATGTGATACCTTTTAGCATTGAGTATGTTCAAGTTCCACCGGAGTCCCTCCTTTACAGAGTATCGGATGCCCATATTCGCCCCAACACCAGTGTTGTTGTTACAGGTACAACGATGACCATGGATGATGCCACTTGCATTGTTCATGAAGAATTTCCCACCGCTGAACCCAGTTGAGGATTGTGACTAGACTCCACCCAATCTCTTCATCCCAAAGCAGTTGGAGCTTATTTTTGATATCATATATTATATGACGGAGCAACTCCATCGACACGCCCTCATCAACAGCTGCATCGACATGTTGTTCGATGTCTTTTTGAACACACCAGCCAAGCAGAGGTGCCTGACCTGCGCACAACCCTACGTGCTCAAGACCAACAATGGCATCCTTCATAGTGGCTCTCCAGATGACAGGTTCCATTGTTCTCACAACCCCTCTCATGTTAATTCTGCATAGTTCTTTGAGCATCACTCACACGGTGATGGAGCTTTTTTCTTGTCAACCTCGTCTGGTACTCCGTTCAATTTTTTCATAGTTTTAATTTTCAGAGTTTGTTAGTATGTCTAGTTTACCCAAACGGAGTTTTCAGCACTAACAACCCCCACCTACTTTGGTTTCCAACAAATTGGCAGAGCAAGTGACAACTATCCATTTTTGGTCGAAAACATAATAGGCAGCCACCTGTTTCGATTGTTTCCACTAGTTTTGCGGAACAAATAGCACAACAGTAACATATATCAATTTTGTACAATAACAACGTATTAATAAGGAATTAACCTTTTTTATTTAAAATATATATATATATAAAATAATTTAAAATTAAATTAAATAAAAATTAATTTAAACATATATTTTTATCTATATTCTCAACTATGTTTCAGAGTGCATTTATTTACATTAAGTTCAAGGATTATGCTATCAACATAATGCATGTGATACCTTTTAACATTGAATATGTTCAGGGGTATCAAAGCGTAATGCGTGTGATACATTTTAACATTGAATATGTTCAAGGGTATGTCATTGCAAGAGGATACTTATATGAAAACTAAGATGAAAGTGAAAAAATGCATATTAGTAATGGTTTTTGAAATAATTTTAATAATGGCAAACGGTATTGAAAAAAAAAAGAATCTTATTGGTGGTGTTGATCAAATTCTTTATAATCGTTACTTTGTTAATAGAGAACTTCATTATTATATTTAAATAAAAAAAATTTAAAACAATAAAAAATATAGAGGGATATTATTATTTATTTATTTTTAATTCAAATTTGTAAAGTAACAAATCAAAATCCAAATTAGAAAATTTAAAGTGATTTTTGCTATTTTATTTTGGTAAAATTTATCGATTTAAAAGTTAGTCTTGTCCAATGGACCATATTGAATAATTATATAATTTTTCATCTATCCTCATACTTTCTAGGTGGAAAGATCACAGGAAATGGCTTGCAGGGTCGTTTTTAGTGGTAGGTTATAGTTTGGAGATTTGGTGTCTGGAACTATCTACAACCATTTTGGGGTGTTAAAGAGCATTTTTTGAATTCAAAATTTTTCTATTTGTTGATGCAGATGAAATTCCCTTCAATAAGCAAGGGGTTTCGTCGATACGAGATCCCAATTAGAATTTGCATCGTTTAGAATAGGAGACCCATACAAATTCTATCCTAGATACCATTACTTAGTTGGGGGGTGAATGAATGGTTTGATACAAGAGTATGCATATGAAGACTAAAATAAATGCAGAAAGGAAACCTATTATGCACTATCCTAGGTAGGAGAAACTAAATATAACCAAATGAACATATCAAGATGTTATTAATCTCTACAACAAATTTTCACTTAGATGGTCATGAAAAAAAATAAAAGATTAAGAACATACATGTATAAAAGAACATCTAGATTAGTCTCAGCTATACATTAATACACATCAACCCATTCATATTCTTATAAAATATATTAAAAGAGAAAGACACAATATGCACAAAATTTATGTTCACAAAAGAAAATTCTATATGTATAATGAAATCCTTACAATGCTTCGAGATAGCTTAGAATTCACTAGAAGTAGTCCAAACCAAATAACTATATAAATTTTTTTATCTCCCTCTTAATCAAATTGGCCCCAAGGGCTTCTCAATATTATTCTCAAAAAAGTGGTTTTCCAAAATTACAAGGTTCAAGAACCCTTCCAAAGTGGGTCTCTTCCGCCCTTTATAGTTCCTAAGTAACTACATATTAAGGTTTCTTGATTTCTGCAAAAAGCAATTACATGTCATTTCATCTTCCTTTTGATATTTATTTGCATAAGTTACAATGTATACAAAATGTATACATTCATACCTTCTCTTTTTGCAGTCATTCAGACCTTCTTTGGTTGCAGTCAACTCTGTGTTCTTGGTTTTGTCTCTATTGTGTTGTACCGTAATTAGGGAGACTATCTACTAGAAAAACTATATATTTGTGTACATATTTGTTTCTAGCTTGTGGAATTCTATCCTAACTCTCTCGGCACATACCCTATATTATTTTATTATTTCCCTAACACTTTTATTGTGTTGGACTTCCTCTTCTAGTGATTTTATTCTTTCATTTTTCTCCTCGTTTTTAGACACCAAATACCTTAGATTTTTCTATGAAGCTAGTGTGAAGGTGACACCAACTGAAGTGATAGAAAGAGGATAATATTTGACATCTATTAAATTGCTCTGGGTTTTTGCTGATAAGGAAGCCTTTCCAAACACTAGTAGCTTTATGGTTTTCTCCAAATTTGTTTTACTACATTCATTGTCGAACTTGAATGTATTTAATTTGGCCACCTTCCAATCCTTCGATCATGTAAATTCTCTTAATCACAACTCACCTAATGGAAAATTCCCCCCTATCAATGAGATATCAGTTGATGATCCTCACATATCTTTGCCCATGAGATCTGTGTTGTTATTCCTTTATTCTTACTCTGTTTTCATTTGTTCCTCTATTGTTACTGCTTCGACTATTGTTGTTGTTGTTGTTTTTCTGCTTCAAATCATGCTGCTTCTTCTTGCTTCTTTCATTCGGCCTCTTATTCTCACTTTTTTCTATGTTTATCATTTTCCCTTTATTGTTTGGTGGGAACTTTGGCCACTATTGCTTCTTCTATTGCTTTCTGTTGTTGTTTCTCAACTTCCTCGTCTTTTCTCTTCTTATTTTCTTCTGATTCGCTTATGCTTCTTTTCTTTCTTTTTCTTCTTCAACTACTACTGCCTCAAATGATTTTGTTGTTGTTGTTGCTTCGTCTTCTTCTTACATTTTATTTTTAGCATTTCAAACTCGTTTCTCATCTTTTATTCTTCCCAGTGGGTTGCCTCTCCTTTTGAAAATTACATTCTATTGTTGTTTCTCAACTTCCTCGTCTTTTCTCTTCTTATTTTCTTCTGATTCACTTATGTTTCTTTTCTTTTATTTTCTTCTTCAACTACTACTGCCTCAAATGATTTTGTTGTTGTTGTTGCTTTGTCTTCTTCTTACATTTTATTTTGAGCATTTCAAACTCGTTTCTCATCTTTTATTCTTCCGAGTGGGTTGCCTCTCCTTTTCAAAATTACATCTTGATATTTTTTAGATCGATAGTTAATTTATTCCTCTTCCTAGATGGTGATTGTGTAATCCCATCTGTACTTGCAGTTACTACAGTGGGTGATGATGACAACCAAAGGATCGTGCCTCCATAATTTTTCTTCACCAGAGAGGAAAGATGTTATTGTATTAAATTCTTCTTGCGCTTCCTTGGTGTCTTTAAATGAGTATGAGGCAACCGAGAGCAGTAGAGGAGGCTAGATGGATTTTTTGTCTCTATACAATGTTGCACATACCATGTGTATGACCATCTGGTATGAAATATCTTGTAGCACTAGTCTCTCTAGGAAAAAATTTGGAAGAAAGTGTCGATGTTTGGTAGCTCCATATATCATGGTGTAGGTGCCATGTTCCAAGAGATAACAATCCCCTATACTTTTAACTATGACATGTGCCTTATCTATCATGCAAGGTGCTAGTGAGCCAAATATGAGATGATATAGTGGGATTAGGAATTTGTCTTGTATATTCTGGTACTTGAAACAATATCTATTCTCCCATACTAATTTGTAGTAGTGGATTGGAGGATCACTATGTTTCCAAGCCCATCCCATCTGAGTGTTAGAATAACGTGAGAAATCATAAAAAAAAATGAGAACAAACCTCGCTTTGTTGATGGATGGATGCGGAAAAGGACCCATAAGGTCACTGTGTATCATATCTAAAGGTGTGGAAGCTCGCTGAGACTTTCCTTTGTCAAATTTCTCTTGAGTTGTTTTCCGAGAACACATCCCTCACACACTCCCTTGGAGAAATGGATGTCTAGTAGACCATCAACTAATTTGTGCTTGCTAAGTTGTTGCATGTATTTGAAATTCAAATTTCCAAACCTTTCATGCCATATCCTACCACTTTCATCAGCATGAGTAAGTAGTAAAGAAAAATCAGATTCAATGAATTTGGAAAAAGTATACAATCTAGATTGATGATTTACCTCACTGGTAGCAACCCTGGAGTTGGTTTGCATGTCGTAAATATCCACGGAATTTGGTGTGAATATGACTTTCTTTCCGGTGTCCTAATTCTTCATCTGATATACGGAAAGAAGGTTGACAGAAAGTTTGGGAACCTCCAACATGTTCTTGAAGCTTCCACTGGTGATTTCAATCCTCCCTTTGTCGGTGACTTCGATAGAGGAGTTGTCCCCCATCAGAATAGGAGGACCTTTGTATGCATCCATTGAAGAATAGACTTCTTCTGGGCCAGCCATGTGATGTGATTCTCCTGAATCTACGATCCAAGCATCGGGAGAGGAGTTGATGGCAATCAAGGCATGGCTAGAATTGCCTTTCTTGGAATTTGGATCTTCTAGCTTCTTCTTCTTTGAACCCTTGGGGATGTGATCTCCAAGGTTGTTTTGCTGAAGTATTTGAGACATTAGATCTATTTTATTTTTCATGCATGCAGATTCCGAATGGAATCCTTTTTTACAGTATGTGAATTTCTCTCATTTTTTTCCCTTTTCTCCTTTGGATCCGGAGCCATCGGTGAAGGGTTTTGTGTACCCTTCCTTCTTCGTATGTGCATGAGCTTTCCACTTATCTTTATCTTTAGATTTCTGATTTTTTTTCTGCCATCATGCACAGTGAGTGCATGCGCCCTTGGGCCTTTGATTGTGCCCATGTTGATGAGCTTGGTTTTCTCTCATGTCAGGGATTCGATAAAGTCCTCAAGAGAAGGCATCCTCCAGGTGGCTCCAGAGGCAAATCTGACAGTATGGAATGTGGATACGAATGCAGAGAATTCAATACCAAGCTTGGTGAGAATGGTGAGAACCATTTGTTTCTCCTCCACCGATTTATCAACCCCGCAAGCTTTGAGTTGCAACAGTAAATCCTTGAATTTTGTAAAGAAATATTGGATATTGTCGAATATTTTTGGATGTAATGTGAGATGCTCCACCTCCAGCATCTATCCCCTCATCTCATCCTATTTTCCAAAGATCCCTTCCAAGATTTTCCAGGCTTCATTGGGAGTCTTACAGGAAGATATGTGAAAAATGAGATCCGGAGAAATAAGACTGCAAATTGTTCTGAGTGCCTCATCCATGCGATATAAGTACTTGGATTTTTCTATGGATGATGTCGGCTTTGTCTCCGTATTCATGGTTAACTTATACAACCCTCTGGATCGAATATGTATGGCTATTTTCTCCTTCCATGAAAAATAGTTATAAGGTGTAAGAATGAATTCTTTTTGGAATTCCATCTTTCCGTTGTCTTCAATCTTTGATACCTGCAAATTTTTTTGGTGTAGCTTTTTCTTAGCAATCTGTCAGATATGATACCATGTAAATGTGTTGAACCTGCATAGAATAGATGTATCTAAACAATGATACATACATTTTTAGAGATAATAGAAGAAAGAATAAGAAGGAGAGAAAGAATGAAAGAATTCTCATTAACCATTGTGAATAATCAATAATTTACACATGATATACTCTGTATAACTCAATGAGTTCGAATTGAGGATAAGAAATGTTCCATAGTTGTGGTATAGAGTGATCTAGACACACACCAATAGTTACAGGAGTGAACTGCCGCCTATTCTATTCTCTCAGGAATTTACGGGAGTGAACTACCACCTAGGTGAGTTAACTAGTCAACTAGTCTTCAGTTAACTGACTGAACAGAGAGTAGTGAGGAATTAAATCAGGGAATCAATGCTACTCCGCCACTCTGGTGATGATACCAAGGCAAGGTATAATTATCATGGTGATGATCCCAATGTTGCATGGTGATGATCCCAATGAAACATCTAAACTCAACTCAAATAATCCAACTGAAGTGTCTAGTGAAAGAGAATATTCTCCAGGTGGAATATTCTCTCATAAAATATAGGAGACTAGATAATGAATAATTATGACTAATAAATAAGGAATAACCTTAGGAAAAATAAATCCTAGGTGTGTGTTGAAGTAACTCCAACACCTTGAATAATCAATAACTATTTATTATTATCATTTACTTATTCTATATGATATCTAATAACCAATAATTATATTATTAATTATTATTCTAAGAGAATGTCTTCCTGATGTTTTCCAAACATCAAGAATCAACAGTATGTCATGTTGATGTTAGCATGACGACGTGGAAACACCAGAGTGTACCACATGGCAGGTGAATTTGGCATTTAAGAATCGATTTGGACCAGTAAAAAGTTGACACGTGGCATTGTATGGAAGTTGACGTGGAAATATGTACGATGATTTGGCACCAGTATTTGCATGACAAGTGGATGGTATAGAAGTGACATGGCATCATCTGGTTGGGACACATGGCAGGTATAGTGTTGATTGTGCATATTTGACATGTGGCAATGTTGACTAGGAATTTGGCTGTGTGGTGACTGGACCGATGAATCAACAATACGGTCCAATCATGAGGTGACACATGGCCCAATAACACGACACCACATGGCACCCCGAAATGGGCCAATAAGGCCCAGGTCAAAAAAATATTGTACTCTGCAGGATTCAAACTCAAGACCTCCCGCATAGGCAACGACATACCAACAATCTCCTAACCAACATGACCAGAGGCGTGAATTGTAAGGCTTACGACCTTAATTAATGTTAAAGGGATGATACAGAGGCTTAAGGGTAAAACACTTGGTTGACAGGGGCTACCCATCGACCAAGCACTAGTCCAAGAGCTATGGAAAGGGCCCGAGCATCGTTTTGGGCCTTGCACTTGGCCATATGGTGTTGCCACGCAACCTAGAGTGTGGAGGAATAGGGGGTGTGACATTGTTGGAGCTCTAGCACATGGCCAGATGGACCTCTATATGACCAAAGTCCAACAAAAAAGGGGCGCTTACATATTTTTGGCTAAAATTGGGTTTTTAACATTATGTTGATATTTTTTAATTTATTTTTGGCTTAATGTTATGTATTTTAGCCCTTTTTAATGGGATGTTTCCCATTATTGGAGGATATGGAGACCAATTGAAGGCCATATTTTGGGAGGAGGTTGGAATGTGAAACCCAACCCCAACAATATATAAACAAGGCATTATGTAGTTTTCAAACAAGCCACAAGTGAGTCTTGAAGAAAGAGTTAGGTAGTGAATCCAGAAGAGTAGTTGAACTTCTGAGGTTTATTCCAGGAGTTCTACTCCACCTTTTTTAGTGTCGTCTATTGCATTAGGTTCCAGAGACAGAGAATAATAAAACTGAGTCAGTCCGATAATTGAGTGATGTAATTTCAAAGCATATTTTTTAGCATTTAGGAATAATAAAGAAGCCTCCCACACTGCAGCTAAAGGCCTGAAGACGTAGGAAGATTTTCGGAACTCCGTTATGAACTTTTGATGTTCTATTATGTTGATGGTTTGTGGTTTTTTTTTTTCTGCAAGTTCTCTTCATTCTTTAATTTTTTACCACTTATACATTCACATGCATTGTTACAAAGGATCTTGTTAAAATCAAAGTCAAGGTGTAAATTTCTAAGCACTGATTTTTGGATCACACAGTAAGTCAACAATCTTCTTGTCTATCTCATCGCTCCAATATTATCTTATGTTCACAAACTTAGGCTTATATTTTGTACCAATGTTTACTTTTCTTGTTCTTAAGGGATTTACATACACAATTGATTCGAGATCTAGTCCTTATACCACACATTATCCTTCAGTTTCTGGTATCTAAAAATTTATGGGGTCTTCATCCTCCTAGAATTCTTGAGAAACATTATAACAGTCCAATACCCCCTCAATTGTCGCAAAAAATCTAAGTACACTATAAAAAGGTATTGACGCTATTGAGTCTTCTGATGCAAAAATATTATTCTTAATAACTTTCAAGGTTGAATCAATCAAAGGATCATAATTTTCAAAGTTGAACGTTACCTTGAATTTCTTGGTCAACTCTTCCCAATATCATGTTCCTCTGCACACTTCTAGTTCTATGTACCAATTCTTTGGAATTGTGTCCAGAGTATGTGTAATGTACCTCCTCGTTACGACAACAACTCTGATAAAAGGTGCAATTTTTTTTTTTAAATCCATATTATTATTGCCTTTTATATTTGCCATGATTCTTTCCATTTAAGATAACAACAAAGTCACATTACAACAAAACTTTCCATCAAGCCATATTAATACTGCATTTTAATATAGCGTTTTATAATTGCCATTAAAATAACGACGAGTCACATTACTGCAAAACTTTCCCTAAAACAATATTAATACTACATTTTGTATTGCACTTTATATTTGCGTTTTATATTTTCCATTTAAATAACAATGAGTTCGCAATACATCAAACTTTCCATAAAACAATATTAATACTACAATTTAATATGACATTTTATATTGCAGTTTATATTTGCCATTTCAAAATAACAACGAGGTCGCATTACAACAACACTCCATAAAACAATATTAAGGATGCATTTTAATATTACATTTTATGTTTTCCATAACATTCTACCTTTACGTATTGCAAGACCATGTAATATAGTGACAATACAACACATTCCTATCCTATTTATGTTATCCCTTAGTATGAAATTTCCATATTAGTACCGTAAGATAACAATAAACTTAAATCAGATGGCCATAACAATGCAATAGAATAACATTTAAAATTCAATCCTTGTTATCTTAGGAGATCATTGCATTCCACTACTAAATTAAATAAGTCAATCCATCTAACTTATGTTTTTAATTTAAAAAGAGACTAGCTAACAAAGGATTTCCCTTTCCACCAGAAGAGTAATCACGATTGCTCTTTACCAAGAATTCCTTTCCATATATATAAAAAGAGACTAGCTGCCTTCTAAATCTTTTAAGGGCACATTCGAACTTTTAAGAAGAATAAGGTACCCCTGGTAATAACCTAACATTTGGAAATCTAAGGGCAACGATTACTTGAAATTAAACCACTGTAACCATTTGGCTGCCTTGACCATTCTAATTGGGGGTGATTCATTCCTCATGAACCACTTGAATTAAATTAATCATGATCCACTTTAATTTTAATTTTAAATTATGATCCATAATTTTTTTTTATTATAAAACAATCCCAGAAAATTCGGCAACAGGGAAGACGCCCAGGTGCGAAGCTTCTGTCAAGTGAGTGGGGCGTAGGGTGTAATATGGGGTTGGTAAGCTTAAAGTCCCAATCCAACCAGGCGCTGAAAGTCATTAAAGTTTTACGGATTCCCAACTAACACTAAGGGGTTCACTGCACCGACTGTCATACCCACTAAGGTTCGGGAATCCCAGATAGTGAGGCGCCCAAGCGGTCAGGGTGGTTCCACAGCTGCGAAGGGTAATGAGGTCGCAGAGGGAGGGCGCAGTCGGCAGTGGCAAAGGCGTGGAGACATTTGCATAGGTTACATCAATGCATAGCTTCATAACAGTAAAAATGCCTTGATAACCCAATGAAATGCAGAGAATTTATACAGCTAAATGCAGAGACACAAACCCCCACCCGGTCAAGAAATTCGAAATTCTTATCAAATTAAAATCAGAGGTGAAGAGATGCGATTTTCAACTTCAAAAACCAGGCGAAATTTAAGATTTGAGCACTGCTGGCAGAAGAAGGCGGCCATACAGCCTCACCTAAGTGATTCACCCAAGAAATGTATTCATAGCCACAACAAAAATTCTAGAAACGAAAATCTCAAATTTAAACTTGTAAAGAGATTGCCAGGGTCGAATGGCTAGCTCGAAAATGGCAGATCGAAATTCCTCCAGCTAATCATGTGAGAAGGAAGGAAAAAAAAAATCAAACACCCGTTACAAATCGAAACCCAAAAGGTGCCCACCTGTGCGCATAAGAGAAACTTCAATTCTTGTACTAAGGTTGGGCTGTAAGCATTCAAGGAAGTAATTCCAGAAAGTAAAAATAAAAAGACATTACACAGTCCTGAGTTCAAATGGCCATAATCAACTAAATTAAAACCTTCACCCTTCCAAGTAAAAATAAAAGAAGAGACGCCCGGTCGGCGGAGTACACAACCCAAGGATATATATAAAAATAAACAGTAAAACTTAAAAGGGGTAACAAAATCACAGCAACTAAATGCAAATAAAAATGCCAAGAACAACAATAGCATGCGAGTATAAGAATTGCGATGTCATTTAAACCAAAATGCAGCTGCCATGATATGTCATAACAGGCTAATCATAAATTTCAGAAACGCCATTACCACACATTTTCTGTGTAAATAACAGGGTGAAAATTTAACGCAGTAACAAAAATCAACAATGCGACCATGTAATTTCTACCAGGCATTAAAACTGTATTAGTGATTATCATTGACTGAAATTTATACAGCAAAAATTTAAAGGCAAAATACCAATCCGAGCATCCTACTCTATCAATATAATGAGTGTACCTTTTTCCTTATTGACCGCCTCGATTGATGTCCATGCCTCGATGGATGTCCGCGCGCTCCCTGCCGCTCCTACCTGCCGACCGTAGAGACTACACCAGTACCTCCCAGCCAAAAGCTAGGGGTACTCTGCTTCCCCCTTAGCCCCCCGAGCCACAAAGGGGCCACACACAAACCAGATGATCCATCTAGCTTCCCAGCTCGCCTCGCAAGGCCAAGCTACCACTCCTAACCGAGCTGAGAAATCCCAACTCCTCACAAGCAATCAATCAAGTCCCAATCCGGCAGCGTAACCTTACGCTAAAAAAAAAACCCCATTCTTCCTCATCCCCCTTTCTTTTATAGAGTTTTGAGCCCCACATTTATTTTTAAGTTTTAAAGAAAACCCTCCAAAAATTCTCTGTTGTACAAGTGTCATTCATCCCGCACGTTTCTCCAAATTATTTTCTTTAACTTATTAATTGTCTATATTTCCTTTATTACTTAGTTTCCCTATTTTTATTAATCCCTTCTTTTTTTTTAAAACCAAAAAGGTAAATGCGCTAATGAATCTTTTTATTTTATTTTTAAATTCATAACTTTTTATACTCCCGCACGTTAAATAATTTTATTACTTATTAATTGTCTATGTTTCCTTTATTACTTAGTTTCCCTATTTTTATTAATCCCTTCTTCTTTTTTTTAAATCAAAAAGGTAAAT
>SNQJ01S0135966.1:10230-49087 GCA_010110895.2 Picea sitchensis
TGGTGACAGTGGGTAGCCTTCCAAAGTCTCACAAAACTAACACCTTGGTGATTGGGATTTTAAATTTTTGTGGGTGCTAAATTTTGTTGTAACACTCCCATCATCTGACTCAATTTAAAGTGGGTCCTAGAAACATAACTTGCATAAATTTTATCTTTCCAAAGAACATCATAGTATATGTCAAAACATGAACCATAATTCATCATTAAAGGGAATAAATCAATAAATCATTAAGGACATAAATATTATTGGTAATCAAGGAAATAATGAGTCCAAAACATCATTTCCAACCAAATCATAATAAGCTTCATCATAAATAATTAAGTGTTAGCAATAAGGTCCTCAATGAACTATCAACAAAGCAACTATAATGCACAAGGGGTGTTACAACACTCCCCCAAAAGGGTTATGACCTTGAATATTGACCATCATCAAACATAAAATGATAGAGCTTTCTCATTGTTTATTCTAGTTCGTAGGTATCATCTTCTTCTGAGTAATGTTGTCAACAAACTTGACCCATTCAATGAATACATTTCATAGGTGTTGTTGCTTGGAATCGTGGGCTCAATAAGAAAACTCTCAAGTGACCTTCATCTTTATAACATCATAGTCGAAAACGTGATTGGGATCAAACACATATTTCTTGAGTAAGGATACATGGAAAACATCATGAATAGTCACATGCAACAATAAGGACAATTTCTAAGCAACAATACCCATCTGTGCCAAAATCTCAAAAGGTCTACAATATCTTGATCCCATTTTCTTCCATTTACCTAAGCGTAAAGATATCCTTTTTAGATTAGCTCTAAGAAACACTTTTTCTCCCACCTTGAAGCTTTGTTTTGATCTCTTCTTATTTACTTAACTTTTCCTTTTGTCTTAGTCAATATTTAGATTCTGTTTCACATGCTTTGCTATTCTTTCCATCTCTTCCAAGGTGCCACTCCCTTGAGTCAATCGGGCTTCCAAATTGTCCCAACAAAATGGAGAATTACAATTCTATTACTACATAGCTTCAAACAATATCTTCTTAAGGGAATGATGGTAACCATTGTTATAAGAAAATTACGATAAAGGGATGTAGTTTTCCCAACTTCTTGTTTGATTCATGACATACACTTGTAACATTTATTCTAGAGTTTAGTTGAATCTCTTTATCTATCCATCAATCTCAAGATGATAAGATACATTGAAACTTAAATTTGTGTCCAAATCATAGGAAAAACTCTACTAGAATTTGAAAGTAACTTCAAGTCTCGATCTAGCAGTATCACTTTTGGAACACCAAGAAGCCTTCCTGCTTCTTGGATAAATATGTAGGCTATTTCACATGCCCAATTAGTAGCCTTGATTGGAAGAAAATGTGCACTCTTATTCAAGCAATTAACAACTACCAACATAAAATCATTGCACTTGGAAGTTCTTGGTAATTCGAAAACAAAGTCCATTGATATTTATTCTCATTTCTAAGAGGGTATGATGAGGGGATTCAATTTTCTAATTGAGTGCTAATTGCCTACTTTTATCTCTAGAATTCTAGGAACTTGGCCACATAAGCTATGACATTTTCTTTTAATCCTTGCTAGTAATACATTTACTTGAACAAAGGGAATCATGGGCCTCATGGAACACTAAACTTCTTAAGTCCGTCTAATCTTGCACATAAACATGATATATCTACAATAATACTCTATCTTAAACTAAATGGTAATCACCATATTTTTTGACCTCCTTCTGTGTCTAAATTTCCTTGCTTGAGAAAGCTTGACACACTTCTTGGTATTCTTTATCATATTTTGATTGCATCCCGATCACTGCCCTCAAATCTAACCAGGCTTTGTGCCTATAAATAATCTCTAAGTTAAGGCGTTTTCCACTTGATTTTCCTTCCCTTCTATGTGTAATAACTCATAGTCATAATTGCTCGAAAACTGCATCCATTTCCATTACCTAGAATTCACATGTGGATAAGTCTGTAACTATATAGATTTCCCATGATATGTTTGTAGTTCACACTTTTTTCTAATCAAATAATGCCACCTTGCCTTAAGGGATTATACTATTACTAAGATCTTCAATTCATGACTCAGGTACTTCTGCTTATGAACATTTAACTTTCTAGATTTGTATATCACTATCTTCTCTTCTTTCATGAGAACTCCCCTAATGCACTCGCCATTGGCATTGATGCACACTAGGAAATCCTCATTAAAATTAGGAAGTATTAATACAAGTGTTGTCATGAGAAATCTCTTAAAATCTTGAAATATTTCTTCATGTAAGACTACCATAGAAACTTGATCCCTTTTGTTTTCAATTTTGACTACGACCATGAAATCTTTGAGAATCCTTTGACAAATCTCTGAAAATATCTATCTGATCCAAAGAAACTTCATACTTAGGATGAAATTTTCAGGCTTGGCCATCTAGATACACTCTAGATATAGATTTGATATTCTTGGGATCTACCTTTAATCCTTCTTTTGATATGATGTGCCCAATATATTGAATCTCCTTCTTAAACATCTCACACTTAACTTAGTATACAATTGGTGTTCTTGCAACTTTTTCTATACTAGGTGAAGATGATATTGGTGTTCCTCCTCATTCTGAGAGTAGATCAGTATGTCATCAATAAACACCAGCACCAAATTGTTCAAATACTTTTGGATCTCATCATTCATTAATCTCATTGAAATTTCCAGGACATTTGTCAATCCAAAAGGTGAAACTAGGAACTCATAGTGCCCATACTTGGTTTTGAAATCCTTCTTGGGCATGTCATCTTCTTCCACTCTTATTTGATGATACCAAGATGTTAGGTCTAGCTTCAAGAATACTTTTTTCCCCTTTGTGTTGATTGAATATATAATCAATCTTGGGAAAGGGGTACTTGTAGGCTTTGTGTCCAAATCCTTCGCATCTGAAACATTTGACTCTAGAGTTGGTAGACCTTGCATTATTGAATGTTTTTTTGTCCTTTTTGGAATTTGGTGGTAGTGTCGAGTTAAATTTTTCTGGATCATGATTTTGTCTTCAAGTCTTCTAATGATTAATATTCTGATTGAGTCTGCTACTTAGTTCCTTTCTTTGTTGGGATTCTACTCCATATAATTTGGTCCTATGTATTAATTCCAATAAGGTATTTTGCATGAAGGTTTAGACCTAGTCTCTAATATGATATCTGAGTTCCCCAAGGAATCACCATTCTCAATATTCTTCACTGAGTCCATGGGCATACTTTTCTAATTCCATAAACCTTCATTGGTACTCCTCCTCGGTCATGTTTCCATTCTTCAATGAGTAATACTCATCTTCTTTCTTGTGATAGTACATCTCTCACCATTATACTTATCCTGAAAATGCATCTTGAACATATCCTAGTCCATATGCTCCTAATCCACTTTATCTTTCTTCTTTAAGTGGCCCAACCAAAAGTTTGCATCATCTGTCAGATGATAACTAGAAAACTTAGTCTTCTCTAAAGGGTCAAGTCATATAGAAAAATGTGTCTTTTAGTGTTAACCAATTAGGATTTTGCTTCATTTCCTCTTCTGACAATCCCATTGAAGGTTGATGCATTTCACTTTCTTAGCTCATACCCCATTTTCGACATTTAAGTGATTCTTCTTGGCTAGGGCTATCATTTTCCAACGGTCTCTTTCCCTTATTCTTTAACCTTGACCCAATAATTCAAGCATTCCCTTAATTTATTGAAGGTAAGAAAATTGCTCATCCACTTAGCTCTTCAATGACTATGGTTCTCAAGCTAACTCTTCATGTTTTATATGGTATTTGAGAGGGAAATTACCTTGGATGGTCCCCCTTTTATCATTCTAAGTTGATGAATTGGAGGTGTACATACCCAATCTTCCTATAATATTGATATGAGAGGTCCATTAGTTTTCAAGTAAAGGATCTGTTCTATGGGTTTCATCACGAGGGACACTACACTTAAGCTCATCTAGAGGTAAGGATACACACATCATCAAATCTTGTAAATATCTACAATAGTCTCGTAATGATCAATTGGAACCTAGGGATAATTATTTAAAGGTAATATATGTTTTTGTAACTTCTCGATGTTGGTTCCACATTGTCTAAAGCATGTGTGTATTGTACCTATCCTAGTCACATGGAGGAAACTAGTAGCTCACTAACTTATGGACAAAATGATAGGTACAAAATTTATGGAAGTCTTTGCTTAAAACCATGTTGGGTCTCTATGTATTCAACCGATTGCTCATCTCCTTGTTCCCGCGATTTCCCTAAACTACTAATGTAACCAATGGTACACGCAGTCTACATCGATAGTGCTATTTTGAATGACATGGGTGAATCCAATATATGTATTTATACTAAGTAGTAATAATTGTGTAGTTGTAGTAGATCCTATCTAAGATTAAAATTTTTCAAGAAAGTGATAATAATGCTTACTTAAAAAATAAATCAAATGCTTGTACTTGAATGGAAATAACAATGAAACATAATAATGCATCTATTCTATAATCATTAATGCATTAAATAAATTGGCAACTTAATCTAACAATTCAATTAAAGAAAAACAAAACATATGCTAAAAAAATAAAACTAATGATTTGGACCTATGATTCCATGCATCATTATTATTTGATTTTGGGGAGGGGTATACATACCCAAGGAGAGATAACATCTAGTTGGCTATTAGAGTTATGCCATCTAGTTATACTTTGAAACTTTCCTTGTGTAGGGTTCATACACATGAACAACACAATGAATGTAACATAACACACAACCTATTCTTTTGTTATATACATTATGTTACCCATATAACACAATGTGTATATCTATTATGTTATCTGTGTTATCTACACACATATCTAATATAACACACACAATTACAAACAAACAACATATAATCATATCACCATTTACCATTATATCCAAATAACAAAAATAGCACAACTAATACAACATATGCAAACAATCATTTGATATAGGCAACAATTATACCATATGAAAAGGGTGTAAATGCTTATCATGGGATAGGGTTACCCAACCCATTCCATGGTTTATTTGGGCGTGGAGTTGTCACGGTTTTGGGTGATAAATGGTTGCTCTTAGTTTGGTTGCATGTGCTAGTGGTCGGTCTCCCACTTATTGATGTCAATGGAGGGGTTCCACAGGGGTTGTTTTCTTCTTGGACATGGCCTTACCTATTGTCATTGAGTGATTGAGTGATTTATAGGTAAGCTTCCTCCTTGGCCATCTTGATTTTGGATATATTACGATTCCAAGTTTAGAACATATGATTTCTTCCCCTTTCATCCACGGTTTAAATGATTAGAAAAAAGGGAGGGAACTCATAGAACCGACTAATCCTCTCAAAGAAGGGTTTGAATGTATTCCTTGTTTGATTTTACTTGTTTATGGTTTCTCCATAAGGTTTATTGTCGGCCACAATATGGTTGTTGGCTTCCATTCACTATTGCTATGCACTTGGTTGTTTGGCCTTTAACTTTGACGATTCTAGGAACACTTAGGTCTTGATGTTTATTTGGTTTGAAGGGCTTGACCCTATATGTATTTAAACACTTGAAGGAATGTTGAACATTTTGTACTTAGTTAGGGTTTTTACTCAAGGTAGGAGGCCATATCCACAATGTACCCATGTTTTTTAATTACAAAAATAATTTTAGAATTTTAATTACAAAAATAATTTTATCTAAAATAGAGTTTCTTCATAATTTTTCACATTTATAGGTTTGATCTGCTACTAATTTAAGGTTAGGGTAGTTCTCATTGAGTTCTAATGTTGAAGCGGTTATTTGTTTGTCTCAATTCATGATTTTTTCTTCTTCTAAAATTATGGAAACAATTTTAATAGATTACAAGTTAATGCATAATGATAACCACCATTAACAGAGACAGAGGTGAATGGATATGCCATTTATTTCTTTTCATAGTAATAATGTTTGTTTAAATAAAAAAGATAAATAAATCCATCAGGGCTCATAAAAAATAAGAAATAGGGTAAGGATAACAACTTAGGGTTATAGGTTCTCTATTATCTTTTCTTACAAGAAATTTGGCTATTATAATTTACTTGGTAATGGGAGATAGCTAATACTTATGAACTCTAACTCTACTATGTTCTTAGATTAATCTAGGGAAATTATCACTAGATTAATCTGTATATAAAAGGAAACAACAATCTCACTACCATCTCATAATAGTTAGGTGCAAATGAAATATTACAACTATTATGAAAGATGAACCACTTGTTATATTAATTTAAGGAACATGGAAAACATGTGCACACCAATAAATGAAAATGAAATTAATAAAATAACTAAAGGAAAAAATAACAAGAAAAGAAGAATTCAACTAAACAAAATCAAATGATTAAAATTTTGTACGTCAAAAACGTTTCCTTGAGTGAAACTTTCTTAGGTCAAATGAGATCTTAAGGTTGCATCCACTAAAGTTTCTCATTTCCCAAATGCATTCATTTCCCAGAGGCACTAGATTATCAAAACATGGGAGCTTTGATACCACTGTTTAATAGCCTTGCTTAGCATGGAATGGCTGGGAGGGTGTTACCTACTAAGATTTTTTTTTTTTCTCTAATCAAATAAAATAAATATAACATATCTAAACATGCAAGTAATTAAACAATGAAACATTACTTCAACAATGAAAAAATATGTACTTGTAACCCTTCTCCTTGTTGACAACCAACCTTTGGTCCAAACTAGTATTCTGCAACCATATTACCGATAAGGAGGAAAATTGTACCCAAGGGGCATATTTACTCCAAGCCAATGCAATCACTTGAATCTAGGTTCCTCCCCTTCAGTAGGGGATAAAGTTGAATGTGAGTGTGGGATAAAACTCAAGTACTCAACAAGATCACTCACTCTTCCCAACATATCCAATCAAGGACCAGACATCCAACTAATCAAATAGGTTTGGTGGGGAGGCCTATGGAATTACATATCCTCCATACCCCTTGGGTTAATAGTGTGCAAGAATATCCATTCTAGCTTGTCATATATGCTTGGTTGGTGAGGTACACTTCTAGCCATGAGACTCTTATTCATTGACTATAATGTTCCACTCTAGCTCTTGTTGTACTCCTAGTTGGTGAGGTAAACCTCCAACTATGGATTCACATGGGCCCAAAAATAATTTCCATGATCAAACAATGGGAATCAGTACCCCCGGTTGGTCATGTACACCCCTAGAATTATGTGTCCATTTAGACATTGTCTTAGTAGTTATTATATTGATCCCATCAATTCATAATTGACACAAATTTCTTTCTCAAGGCGATAATTCTCAATAATCCACAAAAGGAAAGCATTTGTTTTTCTAATCTCTCACAAGATAAAAAAATCTCACCCAAGAATGTCTCTTGGCCTTCCCATTCTTCCCTACCTGAATACACTTGGGAAAAATTAGGCTTAGGAGCATAATCATAAGTGTCTCAAAATGGGTAAAAGGTGAAAAAATACGCATCCCTCTCAATATATTTACCCTATATCACTTAGAAAGTAACTTTAAGTCAATTTTCCCCTTCCCAAGCTCTCTAGACCCTAGGAATAGGAAATCCGTCCTCATTGAGCAAGAGTCTCATTCCTTGGGCATGATTTCCACAACTCAATTAATATTCATCCAAAGTCATTCCCATCATCTAAACTAGATTAGTGTGCATCCTATAAACACAACCTCCCAGAAGGTTATCTTTCTGAAGGACATCATGCTATATATCAAAATATTAACCATAATGCATCATTAAATAGAATAAATCAATGAATCATTAAGGAAACAATCATCAATAGTCATCAATGAAATAATCACTAAGTAAATAATGAGTCTAAAACATCATTTCCAAACCAAGAATTGTAAGGTTCAACATAAATAATTAAGTATCAACAATTTAAGGTCCTTAATGAAGCATAATAAAGCAACCATAATGCACTATGGGTGTTACATGCAACACAAAAAGAAATATGATGTCAATAGGAGCATGATGAGGAGAAAACATGGTGAGTGCAACAAGTGAATGTTGAGGGAAGATGCATGGTTATAGAAGGAAGTTGAATAGTTAGGAATGGATCTTAAGCATCCAAAGGAAGCTAAATATATGGAGGAATGCGAATCAATAGAGAGGCATAGAAGGGACGAGATGCCCCTGAAACCACAAGTAACCTTGTAGGTATTAGAAAAGTGGGCGATAGATTTTGTGAGACCAATTAACCCACTAAAAAAAAGGTCAGGAGTGAGGTACATTATTACTGTGACAAAGTACTTAACAAGATGGGAAGAAGCAACACTAGTAAAAGATTGCAGTGCAAAGACATCATCACAGTTCTTGTTTGAGAAAGTGATCACTAGATTTGGATGCCCAAGGATTTTGATGAGTGACCAAGGCACTCACTTCAATAACAACACTATTAAGACGATGACTAAGGAGTTTGAAATTTATCATCAAAAGAATACACCATATCATCCTCAAGCAAATGGAATAGTGGAAGTCTTTAATAAGATGCTTGAAAATGCACTGCCAAAGATCCGCAATGTAAATAGGGATGATTGGGACTTGAAGATATTAGGAGTACTGTGGGAATACAATACCAAATGAAAAAAATTGACAAGGAAGACACCATTCATATTGGTGTATGGACAAGAAGCAGTGGTTCCATTAGAGTTTCTGGTACCTAGTCTACGCGTAGCAGAAATTACCAACATGACAAAGCGAGGTGTCGTACAGGAAAGGCTAAGTCAACTGATGATCATGGACATATCAAGAGGAAAAATTTCAAGGAGGGAGACCTAGAATTACAAAAAGAAAGGGACAAATATTGGCATGATAGACATATCAAGAGGAAAAATTTCAAGGAGGGAGACCTAGTCTTGTTGTACGATAGTAAATCTCTTCAACACCCATGAAAACTCAGAATGGATTGATTGGGACCATATGAAGTACAAACTGTCATAGATGGGGGAGTTGTACATTTCAAGGACTTGGGAGGAACATAACTCAGAGGAATGATCAATGGGAGTCGACTGAAGCTGTATAGGGACAGTCGACCTCCTAACACTTCTAAAAAAAANGCGCGTAGCGACGGAGGGGTTACTGCGCCTGTCATCAAAAGATAGAAACCACCTAAAAGAGGGGTAGCACGTTGAAAAGAGAATGTTCATGTGCACTAAGAAACGTTATCATGACGGAGAAAGGACCAACGGTCAGAAAACGACAAAAATCATGAAAATGGTGGGTACGACGAATAGGCGCCAACTGATGGCATCTACCAAAATTGAATGTCAAGAAATATTTATGGGACCTTGCATTAATCGTACCAACTAACGACGTAAAGGGAATTCAATGGAAGGTACACAGGAAATGCCATTTCATTCAAAACACAACTAGGGTAACATCTCCGATAAGTTTCACACGATCCCTATATAAGGAAAGCACGCGGGGATCAGAAGGGTTATTGTGAAATTGAGAAAAGCACAAAGAAACAGAGTATACGAAGCAGAGAGCGAGTTTAGAGGAGTTACCGAGCGAACTAAACTCAATGGAGACCATTTTTAACACCATGGAACCACCCAAGCTAGGAGCATTGAGCCAAGCCTGCAGACAACCTCGAAGCAACCTCAGAACACCTCAACAGGCACAAGGAAGCGAACAAAAACCACCTCAGCCTACATAATTCGTCAACTTGGAGAAAATCATGTCGCCCAATATGGAACTAGGGAGCCCCACACCAGTGGTGGAGGAAACCCAACAAACAACAACAAGGGGCATGAATATTGATATGTCAAAAGTGGGACAGATCCAATAGGCCAAGGATGCAGGAAATCCTTCGCGCCTTGAAAACCACGAATAATCTTTGAGGGTTAATGGGATGGTCTGGAACGAGATAGAAATGACCGCACCAGAAAGGTCATACACAACAGTGTCAAAGCAGACACAGGAGGGCATAGTAGAATATGTCATCGGTTTGGCAAAGGAATATATAGAGGAGAGAACAATGGAGGTTGGAACCTCGAGTCATCCACCACAGTGGAAGGGAAAACATCTAGTAGAAATATCACCGTGCAGGTAGGCTGTAACAACCATAGTCTTACCGAGCATTCCGGAAGGGGTACGTGTCGCGGCTAAACTGTTAATCCACGTGGAAAAACTACGGTACTCAGATCATGATATGACCAACATGGATAAGTTTTCGGAGTGTTTGCAAAGAATTTTTACATGGATACCGTCGGGTTAGGACACTTCGGTGAACCAATCAGCCAACCGAAGCAGTGGGTAGCCGGACTGGCCAACACCGGGATTCTAAGTCTGTTGGAGATCCCGCACTTTGGAAGGGGCCATGACGTAAACAACTGCGTCAAGAAGCTGAGGGAAGATACCCACAGAGGATACCTATGGGTGGAATACCCGATCTCGATAGACGTAGAGCTCATTGCATATATTACAGGGCTTCCATATCAGGGGGAGACACATGCACAGTTCCTCAATGAAAAAATGAAGGAGAAGGAACTGGCTGAGGAAATGAAGAAGACGTATGGCACAGAAAGAGGGTCATGCAGAATCATCATTAAGTGCATCAATGATTCAACAACTAGGATGGCCACAAAATTCATGGCATGCAAGTTGCTTAGGAAGTTCCGCAAGGAGGAATTCCCTGTCGGGGTCGTCGCAACTGTAGCAGAGTGTGTGGAGGGAACTGTACTTAGTTGGGCCCCGTACTTGTTAAATCTGTTTCTTGAAGACTGTAAGGATGTGCAGGACCTGGGGACATAGTTCCACTACTCTTGTCTACTCATCCCAATCTCCTTGGTCGGATGGAGGGAGCCTAAATATACATACTTTTGCAAGTGATCCACTTGTTGCCGTGCAACATGATACCTATCATTGGGGAGGACTTCAGACCCCAAAAACAAAAGTGAAAATGCAGGCATGTTCGCAGGATATTACAATGACCTGCAGGAAAGCATTTCCAACACTTGGCAGGTTACGCCAGAAGTGGATGCGTAATATCAGGGCATATCCAACTTTAAAGAGACTAGGCATGCAGTATGGATCCAAGCATGGAAGGATCATGAGAAGGAATGGATACAACTGTGGTACTGTGTCAAGGAGGAGGATGTAGAGATGGCCATTAAGGATTGGCAAGATGACTGGAGAGTTCCAATTCTGAATCAAGAGATGTCCACGGATAAGGAGGCTGAGGCAGGGAAATAAAAAACACATGTAGGAGACAAAATGGTGCCCTAGAAGCCAAAAATAGGTTAGAAGTCGGTGCAACAGAATAAAGGGGGTGCGCCCAAGAAAGGTACCCAGGCGGGGAAGAAAAACAACACCCAGGAACTAGAGTAACAAGAAAAAGAGGCCGAGACAACACATGGGACCACATCAAGTGCTACTCAACAAGAGAAAGACCATACCAAGAGGCCGATCATACAAACTGGGGGTGCGTGCAATAAATCTAAGGTGCACAAATTGCCACCGGAATATACAATCATGGAGGACGATGTAGACCTCGTGGCTGAAATGGTCCAGGACCGAACAATGAAGGATTTTGATGAAGCCAAACACCAAAGGGACAGGATTCAGGACGAGTTGGTTGACATGACACAACTCCTAGAGAAGATCATAGAAATGCAGAGGGCAGGTAGAGGAATATATTCAGTCCCCATAGCATCATAGATAGGATCCAAGGCTGGGTCGATCGAGCAGGATACGATCCAGACGATAACACAGGCAAGCTCGATATTTTACATTACACCCAGCATGTTGTGCATGGATGAAATTGTGGGACAAACACCCTTGAAAGATTTGACACAAATTCAATTGGTAATGGGGAGGATACCAACCAAGGCGTTATATAAATTGCAAGTCAGCGTCATGCGCATGCACAGATGCAACAAAACTGCAACAGACGAAGGATAGCAGAGAAGAGTTGGATTTGGTGCTCTAGCAGGTAAATCTCAAGACCAAAGACGAGAAATATTGCGTGGATAGGCTCGAGTAGGGATTTTGTAGCCCGTGACAGAATTCTAAAGAGTGCGCAAACAACAAAGCCCGCGACGACGCAAAAAATTGATCAGATTGTGCAAACAATTAATCAATATAGGCAGGAGATTGAGAACCTCCATGAAAAAATCATCCCTATCACTCCCCCGAAGGTAAAGGAGAAAATGAAAAAGGAAGCAACACGGTGGATGGAGGAAATGGAACGAAAAGTCAGCGTAGCTATTGACTTGTTTGATATAGAAACACAACTATGGACAAAGCTGGAGGAGGATCAACATGTCAAACAATGGGACTAGGAAGAGGAGAGGATAACCGCAACTATCTAGGACCTCAAGAAGAGGAAGAAGACGATGCATATCACTGAGTGCCTCAAGGGAGTACAAGATATGAAGAAGCTGCAAGAAGAAATCATAGCCGCACAGACACAAAAGAAGGAGCAACAAGCTCAAATGGAACCTCTCCAAGAGCTAGCAGTGGAGGTCATTGTGCAGGTAGAAGAGGCAAAGAAGAACATGGCACAAACTTAGGCAGAGTGCGCAGAGATGATCAACGAGGATATTGTAGCGCAAGTATTGGACGGACTCAGATAAAAGACTGCGCAGGCTCAGACACAAGAAAGGGAACTCACAAAGAAGTTCCAGACTCTCACAGGAGTTGTTGAAGAAGCGCATAAAGTTTAGGTGGCTCGGGACGAGCCACATGTCAGTGTTGGGGGCTTGTTGGATGCAGGCCTAGTAAGGAGAAAATGATATTTTTGGAAGAGAAGCATGTAAGGAGGAAATTCCAACTGGAAGGAAAAGAAGTACATGCAAGGGAAGTAGGGGAGGAGCGCATGCAAGGAATACCTAACAATTCTAGGGTTAGGGTTTTTGTAATGTATTGTAATGGCTGATGAGCCAAGAATATAAATAGGTAGTATTTAGAGGAAGAGGGAGTGTGGGAGGAGCTGACCAAGGAAGAGAGAGAGAGAGTTGTAATAATTGTACGAGTCAATAGTTGTTGAGCTAAGGAAGTAGTGAGCGACTCGATCCCGAGGGTTAGATTGCATGCTGAGGAGCCTGGTGCGATCTAGTTAGCCTCATAGGGATCGAGGAGCCTGTTAGAGGGAGTAAGATAGAATATTGTAAGAATGCACGACGTGACATATTACTAAACCATAATAAATAGATTGAGATCCAGATCTTTGTGGATGTAGCCCAGGAGGGGGTGAACCATGGTAAGAACTATGTTGTGTGAATGAATGTATGTGTCTTTATTACTGTTAAATGGTGAATGTTAGATGAATAAATTAACTAGTTAGATCTGTTATTTCAGATGCATGAATATAATGACTGTTATAATCAGATGTTCGACTAAATAAGTAAATATTACAAGATACAACCGCAGATCTCCACTCATTCCCAGGTTGCAAACACCTGAGTATTCCAGCCACCCATAGATCTATCTCGGGTGAGACTGCGCATTACACCCTGTGTGCTTCATTGCCTTCTGGTCTTCTAGAGGGGTCGATAGTTTTAGAGGGATTTTATTGGCAACTTCTTAAATATGAACCAGGGTCAATCTATGAACCAATCCGGTGCGCGATCCCTTAGTGTGATAGCTAGTTGTGCAAGTTTAGTGTCCTCATCTGTGATTTGTTTTTCTTCCCATATCTTTTCACAGATAAACACGTGTTTCTTCGGGTCCTCCGATGCTTCTCCTTTGAATTCTGGTAACCTGATGGTGCGATCGTGTCCTGCCATCCTGAATGTTGAACTTCTTTCTCTGTGCGGTGTAGATACTTGACTAATTCTTTTTGAATTGGCTCCCCCAGTTGTTGTTCCTTCTGTAGATGTACTTCCTGCTGTCTTCCTTCTCCCGAAATTCGGTTATCTAAACGGTGGTGTTATTTTTTGTGTGTTAGTCACACATGGTTTATGGGTTCCACACTGACATTAATATGGATAGGATTGATGCCTTATATTCCCTCTCTTGGACCTCTCATCTTCCTCTCATATGTTGCATGCATGATTTCCTCAATCTGATCCATAGCTCAGAGATCCTCTACCTCATCTTCATCACCTGCCAAGCCTTCCCTCGCAACTACGACTCTCTTCTTGGTGTTCACCTTGTATTGGTAGGGTACTCCACTGCACATATTTCCATCTGTCACCATGATCTGCTTGATCTGGTCATCGTCCATCATGATTGGGTCCAAGGATTCCTCCTTCTTTCCTTTATCTCCTTCCATTTCTCCTTTTTCTTTCAGTGCTTCCTCATTTCCCCCATGCATGTAGGGAAGTTTAGTTGTCTGACTCCATTGTCATTACACCTTTGTTATAGAGAAATATATTGATAGAATTATACAATGATCGAATATAAATTCCTCAAGGCTCACATAGAAACTCTTTCTTTGCTGCGTTGTATGACTTCATGGTATCTACTACAAATTCTGTTATAAATCTAGTTACAATACTATCGAGCCAAAAATCTACTGCACGGGTGAATTTGTTATTCACCTGCTGTAACTGCGCGATCTGAACTGAGGTCCATGCTAACTGTCGGACCTAGTTTGTTGTGTGGTTTTCTTTCAACCTAAATATCCACTCCTACAATAAGTGTGTAAAATCACAGAGAAATACTTCATGCAGATTAGTAAACACATACTTCTCAAGATATTTGCGCGGTGTTACTCTGTGAGTTTCGTTGCTTGCGTTTGGGCCTGCACGGTATTCTCCTTGAGTGCATCCATTATCTTCACTGCAATCTTGTCGTTGACCATCCTTGCACATTCTGCCTAGGTTTGTGCCATATATGTTTTGTCTTCCTCTGCCTGTGCAATGACCTATGTTGCTCGCTCCTGGAGCGGTTCTATTTGAGCATGGTGCTCCTTTTTCTGTGTCTGCGCAACTATGAGTTCTGCCTGCAGTTTCTTCATGTCCTGCGCTCCTTTGACGCACTCCATGATCAACATTGTATTTTTCCTCTGCTTGAGGTCCTGGATATCTGCACTTATCCTTTCTCCTTCCTGGTCCCACTGTTGGACCTGTTGATCCTCTTCCAGATTCGTCCAAAGCTGTGCTTCTTTCTCGAAGAAGTCAGCCACCACATGGGCTTGTCTCTCTATCTCCTTTATCTGCATTGCTTCCTCCTATTTCCTTTGCTCCTTCACCTCTGTTGGAGTGGTAGGTGTGAGTTTCTCCCAGAGATGCTCGATCTCTTGTTGGTATTGATCGATTGTCTACACAATCTGATCACAGAGAAATACTTCATGCAGATTAGTAAACACATACTTCTCAAGATATTTGCGCGGTGTTACTCTGTGAGTTTCGTTGCTTGCGTTTGGGCCTGCACGGTATTCTCCTTGAGTGCATCCATTATCTTCACTGCAATCTTGTCGTTGACCATCCTTGCACATTCTGCCTAGGTTTGTGCCATATATGTTTTGTCTTCCTCTGCCTGTGCAATGACCTATGTTGCTCGCTCCTGGAGCGGTTCTATTTGAGCATGGTGCTCCTTTTTCTGTGTCTGCGCAACTATGAGTTCTGCCTGCAGTTTCTTCATGTCCTGCGCTCCTTTGACGCACTCCATGATCAACATTGTATTTTTCCTCTGCTTGAGGTCCTGGATATCTGCACTTATCCTTTCTCCTTCCTGGTCCCACTGTTGGACCTGTTGATCCTCTTCCAGATTCGTCCAAAGCTGTGCTTCTTTCTCGAAGAAGTCAGCCACCACATGGGCTTGTCTCTCTATCTCCTTTATCTGCATTGCTTCCTCCTATTTCCTTTGCTCCTTCACCTCTGTTGGAGTGGTAGGTGTGAGTTTCTCCCAGAGATGCTCGATCTCTTGTTGGTATTGATCGATTGTCTACACAATCTGATCAATCTTCTCTGTCACCGTGAATTTGGTCGTTTGCGCATTCTTTGGGATTTTCTCGTAGGCTATGACCACTTTCTGCTCCAACCCCTTCACACGGTACTTCTCATCTTTGGTCTCAAGCTTAACCTACTCGAGTATCAATTCCAACTTGTCTTGATTGTCCTTTGTCTACTGCAATTCTGTTGTATCTATGCGTGCGCGAGACTGTACCTTCTATGTAACGCTGACTTGCAGTTTATACAAGGCCTTGGTTGGTATCCACGTAAATACCAATTGTAGTTGAGCCAAGTCCTTTAGGGGTGTCTACCCCATGATTTCATCCATGCGTAACATGCTGGGTGTGACGTGAAATGTTGAGCTTGACTATTTTTTCGTATGGATCTGGTTCTGCTCGCTTGATCCAGCTTCACCTCCTATCTATGATGTTGACAGGCCCATTTATACACTGTTGTCGGTTGTCTACGCTTCCCCGAGCTGCCTGAGGAGCTATCGTATGTGTGCCAACTCTTCTTAAATTTTGTCCATTTAGGGCACAACATTCTCAAAATCCTCAACTGTGCGATCCTGGATCATTTGGGCCACCATGTCCACATCATCCTCAGTGATCGTGTATTCTGGGGGAATTTTGTGTGTCTTCGCCTTCTTACGTGCACCCCATCTGTATGATTGGCCTCTTAGTTTGGACTTGATCCTATGGAGTATCACTTGATGTAGTTCCCTATGCTGCCTCAACCTGTTTCTATTGTACCTGGGGAACCTATGTGTCATTATTATTCCCCGTCTGGGCACTTGTCTTGGATGTCCCCCCCCTTTGTTTTTGTTCGTTGTTCTGACTCGTCCTTGGTTTCTTGGGAACTGTTACTTCCTTGGGTTGTTTCTATTCTTGTATTACCTCATCCTCCTCCTTTATCTCTGCGGGTACTTCTCGAATGAGAACTGGAATCCTCCAGTCATCTTCCCAATCCTTAATGGCCATCTCGATGTCCACCTACATGATGTAGTAGCACAGTTGTAGCCATTGATTGTCGGGATCTTTCCGTGCCTGGATCCACATCGCATGTCTAGTAGCTTTGAAGTTGGATATGCCCTGATACTGTGCAATTGCTTCTGTTGTTACCCTCCAAGTGTTGGCGATGGTGTCCTGTATGTCGTAGAGATAACCTTCAAATATAGTTGCATTCACGTTTTTGTTCTTGGTGTCCAAAGCGGCCCCGAGCGATAAGTATCATGCTCCATGGCAGGGAGTGGGTCTAATGGAAAAAAATGAATACTTCAGCTCCTTCCATCCGATCAGGACTATTAGGATGAGTAACCATGAATAATGAAATTTTTTCCTTAGATCATGTGCATCCTTGCAGTCATCTAGGAACAGATTCAACAAATAAGGGGCCCAACTGAGTGTGGTTCCCTCGACACATTGTGCTGCAGATGCAACAACCCTGGTCGAGACTTCCTCCTTGCGACATTTCCTAAGTAATTTACATGCCATAATTTCTGTGGCCATTCTTGTTGCGACGTAACTAATACGCCAGATGATGATTCCACGCGACCCCCTTTCGGTGCTGTATTTCTTCTTCATCTCCTCGACAAGTGCTTTCTCCTTTGTTTTTTCCTCCAGGAATTTTGCAGGACCCTCACCCCGTGATGGAAGCCATGTGATGTATGCGATGAGCTCTACATCTATTGAGACGATTTATTCCAACCATAGATATCCGCCATGTGTGACCACCATTAGCTGCTTGATGCAGTTGTTTGCGTACTGGCCTCTCCCAAAGTGTGGTAGGTCCAAAAGGCCTAGAATCCCATTTTTTGCCAGTCCGGCTGCCCACTGGACTGGTTGATTAATTGGTTCATCCAAAGGGTCCGATACCCATAGTCTTTAGGTAGAATCGCTTGGCGAACTCTGGGAAATTGTCTGTGTCCATCACATCATGGTCTGAGTACCCCAGTTTCTCTACATGGACTGACAAATTTGTTGGTACACGTACCCCTTCCGGTATGCACGACAATACAATGGTTATGGCGGGTTTCGTTCCCGGTGACCTAGGTACCATCTGCTTGTCCTTTTGCTGTGGTGGTTGACTTGAGGTTCTAACCGCCATTTTTCGTTCTTCAACATACTCCCCTGGTCAGCTAGTGACATCTTCCAGTGCTCCCTCCTGTGGTTGTTCCGACGTGGTTGTTTGTGACCTTTCCGGCGTGACCATTTCTTCCTGATTTGGAATCGTCCCATTGACTCTCAGGGCCTCTGCAGGGTTTTCGGGTTGCACTTGGTTTCCTGCGTCCTCATCTTATTGGCCTTGTCCCACTTCCGACATATCCATGTCCATACCTGCTGGTGTTTTCTATTGGGTTTCCTACACAATGGGTGCGGGGCTTCCTGGTGTTGTATCCGACGACGAGATTTCACCCACATTGATGACTTTTGGGGGCTGAGATGGTTGATGTTCGCTTCCATGTGGTTGCGATTTTTCTCTGGTACTACTTCGGGGTTGTCTGGAAGTCTGGCTCGGTTCTCCCTATTTCGGTGGTGCCATGGTGGTAAAGCTGTCGTTCAACAAGCTCAATGGCCTCTGTAACCTTTGCAATCTTCACTCTCTACTTCGTATTCTTTATTGCTCTGTTCCTTTCCCGATTTCGCAATAACCTTTCTTCTCCCGCGTTCTTGCTTTGTATCGACATCGTTTGAATCTTGTCAGAGATGTTACCATGATTATTATTTAATTGAAAAGCCAGTTCCTTCGTACTTGCCATTGATTTCCCTTGCCGTCGCCAGTTGGTGCGACTAATGTGGCATCCTGTCAGTCATTTCTCGCATTCAATTCCGATAGCCGCCATCAATTGGCACTTCTTTTTCTGTATCCACATTTCCCGCTTGTTTCCTCTTTGTAGTGACCATTGGCCTTGTATCCATTGTGCATGATCCTTCTACTTTTGGCGCACTATGACTCTGTTGTTACCTTTTGATGTCCTGCACTATATCTTTTTTTATTTTATTTTATTGCACGGTGACTTTCAAGTTGCAGGTGGTCGACTGTCCTTGTACAACTTCATTCAACTCCCATTGATCATCCCTCTGAGTTTTGTGCCTCCTAAGTCCTTGAACTATACAACTCCCCCATCTGTAATTTTTTTTACTTTGTATGGTCCTACCTAGTGCATTCTGAGTTTTCCTGGGTGTTGAAGGGATTTATTGTCATACATCAACACTAAGTCTCCTTCCTTGAAAATTTTCCTCTTGATATGTCTGTCATGCCAAGATTTGTCCCTTGATTTCTTAACTTCTTGGTGGAACCCTGCTAGGATCCTATCTTCCTCCATGATCACCAGTTGATTCAGCCTGTCCTGTACTGCGCCTCATTTTTTCATGTTCGTAATCGTTGCTACACGCAGACTGGGTACCAAAAATTCTAACGGCACCACTGCTTCTTGTCCATATATCAATTTGAATGGTGTTTGTCCTATCAAATTCTTACATGTGGTCATGTATGCCCACAATACTACTGGTATTTTTAGGTTCCAATCATCCCTATTAATGCTACAGATCTTCGTCAGTGCATTTTCAAGGATTTTGTTAAAGGCTTCTACTGTTCCATTTGCTTGTGGATGATATGGTGTACTATTTTTATGATGGACTTCAAATTCCTCAGTCATATCCTTAATAGTATTGTTAATGAAGTGAGTGCCTTGGTCACTCATCAAAATCCTTGGGCAACCAAATCTAGTGATCACTTTCTCAAACATGAAGTTTGTTGTTGTCTCTGTGCTGCAATATTTGACTGGTGTTGCTTCTGCCCATCTTGTCAGGTATTATGTCATGGTGATCATGTACCTTGATCTTGTCCTCTTGGCGGGTGGGTTAATTGGTCCCACAAAATCTATTTCCCATTTTTCGAATACCTGCAAAGTTACCTGTGGTCGCAGGGGCGTCTCGTCCCTTCTATTTGGTTTACCAATCCTATAACATACATCGCATTTCTGGCAGTACTCTTTTGAGTCTTTGTGAATGGTCGACTACCATAGTCTTGCGCGCAATATCTTCTGTGTTGTATCTTTGCCTACGTAATGTCCTCCTGCTATTCCCTCATGGGATTCTACTAAGATCCTTGGCCTTTCATGTTCTATCACACCTCTTCTCAAGATGTTATCTGTGCCCATTTTGTATAAGTGTCATGAAATCAACTGATAGTCTGCATCCCAGACTACTAGGTTTTTATTCTACGTGGTGTTATATTCCTGTGGTGCAGTCCCTGTAATCAAGTACTGGATAATGTTTGTGAAGTATTCATCGGCGATTTGGACTGAAAATAACTGTGCATCCGAAAATGTTTCCTCTAAATTTATAGGTTCCTCTCCATTCATGATCCTTGACAGGTGATCTGGTCCTGCGTTCAACTTCCCTAGTTTGACTAATACTTCAAAATAAAATTCTTGAAACATCAGTATCCATCTGCAAATTCTCCCCCCCAACACTGGCTTGTTGACTAGGTATTTGAGCATTGAATGGTTTGTGAACATCTTGAAATATTTCCCTAATAAGTAGTGTCTAAACTTCTGAAGCATGTAGATTATAGATAGGCCTTCCCTCTCTGTAGTGTTGTAGTTGTGCTCCGATTCTGACAGTTTTCTACTAGCAAATGTTATAGAATGATCCAATTCTCCTGCACCTGGTTGCACCAGAATAACTCCAAGTGTTATGGTTGATGCATCTACATGTACGTGGAATGTCTTCTCCTAGTCCGGGAATACTAGTATTGGCGTAGTGACCATTTTTTCTTTCAGTGTATCCAGACCGTGTTGACAATACTCATTCCATTGGAACTTTGTATATTTCCTTAACAATTTCTCCATTGGCACGATGATTTGCAAGTACCCTTTTATAAATTTTTTGTAGTATCCTGTGTCCCAATGTCGCTCTTAGTTTACGAACTATTTTTGGTGGTGGCACGTTAACGATTACTGCGATCTTGGAAAGATCTACTAGTAAACCTTGATTGCATACTGTATGGCCCAATAGTATCCCAAACGGTGTTTCGAAGATGCACTTCTTGATGTTTAATGATATATGGCACTGCCTGCATCTTTATAACATCAACCACAAGACCTCTACATGGTCTTTCAATAGGATATAGATTGTCCAATCATCCAAGTATACCTCTAGAAACTGGTGGATAAATTCTTTAAATGCAGCTATGACTACTCTGGAAAATATTGCTAGTGCATTCTTCATTCCAAACGACATGACTGTGTACTGGTAGGATCCCCATTCTGTAGAAAAAGTGGTCTGGTATCTGTCGTCTGGTGCTATCTTGATCTCATGATATCCTGAAAATCCTTTGGTGAACGAATAAACTTCTTGTCCTCCTACGTTATCCAACACTTCATCCGTGACATGTGTAGGGAACGGGTCATGTAGGCATGCATCATTTAACTTCCTCAAGTCGACGCATATTCTCATCCCACCTTGTTTTTTCTCCTGAACTACCATCGGTGTTATCCATTCATATTCTTCCACAGGTTCTATGATTCCTTCTTCGAGCATCCTATCGATCTCAGCTTTGACATTTTGCTTATATATTGGATTTAGTCTGTATGGTCATTGTCTGATCGGTCTTGCCTCAGCTCTGAGTGGTATCTTCATTTCACCTAGCTCTCTTGCTATGCCCTTCATTTCTGTTTTCTCATCCCAATAGTCTCCAATGCTCGTCATTTTGGGATTATCAACTGTCCCAATGTTGACTTTCTTCACCTTAATTGGTGCAACAATTACTTTTGATTCTAGAGGTGGACCTTCCACTTCTCTCTTGCCTTCATCTTCCTCAATATGAATATCACATGGATCGTATTTATTTGGTACTTCTTCCTGCGCATGGTAGCATGACAACAGTTCTTTCAATGTCTGTCTGTTCCGCTGTTGTTCCTCTGTTACGAGTTCGACTTCTAGTTCCTGAATGAATATCACCCCTGTTATTTGTTTAATTGTTGCATCGATGTTAGGGTTCTCTTGTTCAAATGATAAAGTGACTGTAAAGTTATGTTGTAGTATTGTCCAGCTCATAGTTCCTCTGTGCAGTTCCTGGTCCATGTACCAATTTGTTAGGATGCCCTCTAACGTGTGTACAAAATTATGAGGCCATTCTTCTGGGGGTGTCATTTTCCACAACACTTTGCACTTATCCAAGTGTTCCGTTGGTGCCCCCTGTCCATCATATTTCTATTGATGGTTGTTTCTTTGTTCTGCACCAAACCTAGTATGCATTAACCGCTTACATTGGTACCAATCCTTGATTTTTTTCTTGTGTGTGATCCACCATCTTGCGGGTGTGGCCTTGAGTGCTATATCTAGTGATAATAGTCTCTGATTTTCTAACACTTCATCTTCGTGGCGTGTCAAGAATGCTTCTAGATCATTTACCCCAAGGAAAATGGGTGGTTCCCTTATCTCCGTACCTACCCATCTTATTGCGCAGTCTATTCTTGTGCATATTCTTGTGGAAACTTCGTGTAGCCTCTGTCACCAGTTCTCTAAACTTGTATCTGAGTCTGACGTAGATGAAGTAATGCTCCACCAACTAAGTATCCCATATGCAGTTGGGTTTACGTAATCCTCATCTCACACAGTTGTTCTGTACAACTGGCTAATTTCCTCCAAGTCCAAGCAAGTAGGCTCTACAAACATTTCCCTTATGATGGGTCTAATGGTGTAATGACCCTTTATTCTCCTGACTCGAAGGTCATTTTTCGTGTCTTTAAGTTGATTATGGCCTGGTTATCAAATGCCCAATCCAATCTAAGTAATGATGGATATGGTGTTGTGTCGTCCACTATCTCTATTACTTCGAAGTCATCTATAGTGCGCACTCCATCCAGGTTTACTATTACTCCTTTCAACCTTCCTGTTAGTAGAACTCTGTGCTAATTTGCCAATTTCAGTTGAATGGGTGAATATCCTAATGTGGGCTCCCCCATACATTGCCATTGACTTTGGATCCTAGATCCAATATGATATCTCCCATTTTGAAATCTCCAATGTTGGCATTCATTCTGAACTCCCTACTTGTTCTTCTCCTTGTATGTAGGTGATTGACTATTTTTTGTTCTAGCTTTCCTTTTGTCTCTATGATACATATTTATAATATATTTTTTAATACTTTGATAGAGGATGGATCATTTAGTAATTTTACACATGATTGTAAAAATCCATTGATTGTACTTACTTGTCCCAGGGGTTGCATTTCTTTGGTATGATCCAATGATGGAGGAATATCGTACTCTGGTACATCTTTACTATGTTGCGTGGTTGAGGTCGACGCGATGGAAGGCTTCATAAATTCTTGTTTGGATTGCTTAAATGTATCCTTCCTGTTCTGCGCATATGATGTCCTGACTCTCATCAACTCCACGGTTCTACAGTATTTGTCATCATGGCCTACTGACTTGCAAAAGTTGCAATATGAACTCTTTGGGACTACCTGGTACTTCTGTATCATTGGACAGTGATATGGGTCGTGGTCATGTTTCTTACATATTTCGCACCATAGTCCTCTTGTTGGTAATGGATTTGGCATTCCTGCTGCTATGTACTATGCGAATGTTGGACATTCATTCTTATGGTGTCCTTCCGTCCTGCATGTGGTACACCAAACAACTTCTCATTTTTCCTTACTTTTGTTCTAGTTTAACTGGAACGTTAAGTTATTCAGATCATCCTTCAGCTCTTCGATGGCTAGATCGATCTTCTAATATTGGTTTTCTTCTAGTTGCAGGGTTTCCTATAGAGCCTCTGCCTATGTCTAAAAATTTTGTTGTCAAAGTGGATATTTTAAGTGTGGTAATAGTAAATTGACGAACAAGTGCTTGTGTTGCATATATGTCATGAGATATTTCAACTTTCCTTTCATTTGCTTGAATCTCTGGTCAATATCCCATACTGATTTTCCTTGTTTCTGTCTAATTTCTATCATCTCATTCATGTATTGGTCCTCTGAACTTGGCTTCTGAAACTCATTTATCAACAACTTTTTGATATTCACGATCGTTCTGGTTGTCTTTGGTGGATTGTTTGTGGATAAGCTCATATACCAATCCAATGTGCGATCCCTTAGTGTGATAGCTAGCTGTGCAAGTTTAGTGTCCTCATCTGTGATCTATTTTTCTTCCCAGATATTTTCATAGATAAACAAGTGTTTATCCGGGTCCTCTGACACTTCTCCTTTGAATTCTGGTAACTTGATGGTGGGATTGTGTCCTGCCATCTTGAATTTTGAACTGATTCCTCTGCGTAGTGTAGATGACTAATGCTTCCTGAACTGGCTTCCCCAGTTGTTGTTCCTTGTGTAGATGTACTTCCTGTTGTCTTCCTTCTCTCGAAATGTGGTTGTCTAAACGGTGGTGTTCTTTTTTGTGTGTTAGTCGCACATGGGTTTATGGGTTCCACACTGACATTAATATGGATAGGATTGTTGCCTTCTATTCCCTCTCTTGGACCTCTCGTCTTCCTCTCATATGTTGCGCACATAATTTCTTCAATCTTCTCCACAGCCTGAAGATCCTCTACCTCCTCTTCATCACTTGCCAAGCCTTCCCTCACGTCTATAGATCTCTTCTTGGTGTTGACCTTGTATTGGTAGGGTACTCCACTGCACGTATTTCCAGTTGTCACCATGATCCACTTGATCTGGTCATCGTCCATCATGATTGGGTCCAATGATTCCTCCTTCTTTCCTTTATCTCCTTCCATTTATCCTTTTTCTGTCAGTGCTTCCCCCCTTCCCCCATGCATGCAGGGAAGTTTAGTTGTCTGACTCGATTTCCATTACACCTTTGTTATAGAGAAATATATTAATAGAAGTATACAACAATCAAATGTACCTTCCTCAAGGCCCACGTAGAAACTCTTGCTCTGCTGTGTTGTACGAATTCACGGTATCTATTGCAAATTCTATTATAAAGCCGTCTACAATACTGTCGAGCCAAAAATCTACTGTGCGGGTGAATTTGTTAATCACCTGCTATAACTACGCAATCTGAACTGAAGTCCACTCTAACTGTTGGATCTGGTTTGTTGCATGGTTGTCTTTCAACCTCAATATCCACTCCTACAATAAGTGTGGAAAATCACAGAAAAATACTTCATGCGGATCAGTAAACACATACTTCTCAAGATATTTTTGTGGTGTTACTCTAGGGTTTCTATTATCTTTCTGTGCAAACTCTAGCTCCTTTGTCCTTAGCCAACTTTTGATCTCTACTTTTGTGGGATTCCACGATATCAACATCCCTTTCTAGCAGTGCATTCTTCTCACCTTATTGTCATTCGATTCGGTATTCTTTTGACCCGCCTTCCACTGATCTTACATTCTTTTAACAAATCTTCAACAGATCCCATCCACTCAATCCTATGATGTTCCAACCGGTAACATAACCATTTGTTGGTTTCTTATCTGAGTTATACCTTTAACATGATTGACCCAGGTTCAAGTCTATTGGGGTTCCAATAAAGCCTCTAAGACTATCGACCCTCCTAGTAAACCAGAAGGCAACGCAGTACATAGAGTGCACTGCGCAGTGTCACCCGAGATAGTCTTAATGGGTGACTGCAATACTCAAGTGCTTGCAGTCCATGACTGAATATGGATCTGTGAAGTGCGCTATCTAATTATTAAAGAAACATACTGTCATTCTCATTCATGCGTGTAATGTAATTGGATCCATTAATTCATTCATACCTCATTCTAACATCTACTCATAGAAAGTAAAATAGATACAAGCATTCAATCACATAACACAAGTTTTACCGTGGTTCACCCCCTCCTGGGCTACGTCCACAAATATCTGACTCTCAATCTCTTCTATAATGGTAGTTCCAAAACTACATCACCACGCACTTTATAACTCGTTCTCAATCAGGTTGAGATCTATTATGAGGTGGACTAGATCACACCATGCTCCTTAGCTTGTGATCTAACTCTCAATATATACCCTCCTGACCCCCTATAACACAACAACTTACAAAAAGGTATCATATTACAGTAGTGTTACCGATACTCAATAAATCAAAACTCTTCCACACTCTCCCTTTTTCCACCCCTTACTTAGACCTCCTAGGTATCTATATATATACGTTTTTGGCTCATCAACCATTACAATGTATTACAAAAACCCTAACCCTAGCTTCGTTAGGTCTTCCATGCACGCACGTGTGCTGCTCCTCCTTCCAACTGTCGCTTTCCTCGTGCATTCCTTTCTTCCCAAAATAACCTTTCTTTCTGATTTGGCCTACTTCCAACAAGGGGGGACTCCTTTATTGGTTGGTTTCACTGATTTAGATTGGGACGACGACCTTGATGATTGAAAGTCTATTGCGGTTTATGTTTTTAGCCTTGGTTCAAGACCTGTCACTTGGGCCTATCAGAAACATAAATCTATTGCACTTTCTTCAGAAGAAGTAGAGTACCGAGCAACGGTAAATGCAAGTCAGGAAGCCTTATGGCTTCGACAGATCTTTTCATATTTTGGATTCCATCAGCAACATCCAATCAACCTTTAGTGTGACAATTAGAGTGTCATCAAGCTTACCAAATACCAAGTTCAACATCAACGCAACAAACACATCGAGCTACACATGCACTTCATCAGAATGCTCATTCATGATCAAGTTATTGAAGTGCTCTTTTTCCCTACAAAAGATCAAGTTACAGACATTTTCACAAAGTCTCTTACAGAAGTGAAGTTTTCCAAACTTCGCTCTATGTTAGGAGTTCAAGAAGTTGTCATTAAGGAGGGATAGGCTCCAATGCCTCCTTCCTTCTCCTATTGTGTCACTATTGTAAATAATTCAATCCTATCCCAAGTTGTTCTTAAGGGGGGGATGTTAGGATATTTAGACACTTAGGAATTAGTTAATATCTACTTGGTCTAATGTGTCATTAGGTAAAATTAATTTTCTTAGTGTGTTTCTTTAGTATGCATTTGTAGTTAGGAAATACGTCGGTCATGATATGTCCCGACATAGAGTGATCTGTCGGTTCATATTCTCCTCGATTTTAACGGCCATTGATCCATCGATTAACACCTGATTGGTCCATGATCTCTATTCAAAGAGCATGGAGGGTCATTTTTTGATGATCGATTGTGAGAAACTCTCTTTTAAAATCTCTCTGTATTCTTTTTTCTTTTTCATTAATAAACTTCTCCAAGTGGTCGTGTTTGTAGGGGCCATGGATGTTTCCTCGTAGGGGTTTTACCACTTCAAAACATCAATGTGCTGATCTTTGATATGGTTTTGTGAGTGGTTACTGAAGGTGTTCGTCCTCTGTTGGAATAACTATGTTGTCAAACATCTTCCTTTGGAACAAAGGTGATGAAAGTAGAATTCAAGTCTTGTATAATGCCTCTTCAGTTTTTGTTTTCTTTAACTACATCACATACATCCTTTCCAACTAGAAAACATCAACCTTCAAAACATGTCAGTGGTAAAAACATCTAGCCCTGAATATTTTCCTATTGGAATTTCCATTACTATTTTCTTAACTTTGTCAAAGGTGACTTCCCTCATCAGGATTTCATTTTTCTCAAGAGAAACCAAAGAGGGGATGGAATTTGTAGTTGTTTGGATTCCTTTCCTCCTAGGGTTATGAAAGAAGCTAAATTTAATAATTCCTGAGTTCCTTTTCTATGTCAACATGTTCATCCAACTTGGTCACTTTAGTAGTTTTGAGAGAAATAATTTTCTTTAGGTTCTTCCTACTAATAATATAGTTATCAAAGAACCTAGTGTTCTTGTCCCCCTCTTTGAGCCACCTAATTATTTACTTTTGGAACCAAAATGTTTCTTGTTTCTTTACTCTGATTTGTAGTTAGTATTGCAGATACCCTCCATGTTTTTTCCATTCTTTTGTTCTACATACTTATATTATTAATAGTTGTAGTAGTTAAAGGTGTAATATGAAAGGATGCACAAGATAACCTACACTTCTACTCATTGACCTAGGGCAGCAATTCCCATTTCCTCTCTACAATAAGAGAACTTCACAAAACTCACAAACTTGTTCAACGAGTCTGTTATGTTTTCTAAAATGTCTACTTTCTCTAGCATCACCTTGTTGATTTGCACCATGTCTCTCACAAAATGGTATTGTACATCAATATGATTCATCATGGAATGGTAAGTTGGGTTCTTTGCCAAAAATATTGTGTTTTGACTATCGCAATTTATTTTCATAGCTCTCTTCTCAAACCCGATCCATGAACAAAGTTAATGCAACCATATTGCTTCTTTGCTTCCATGTATTTGGCTTCTATTGTTGACAAATATACAACCTCCTATCGCTTACTCATCCAACTGATTTCTCCATTGAACATCTTGAACACATATCCAATGGTCAACCTTCGTCGATCTAGATCTCTATCCCAATCAACATTGAAAAAGACATGTACATTTACTTCCCTATTAGTTTCAGGTTTCCCTTGGTAGAATATAGCATAATATTTTGTGCCATGCAAATACTTGAACACTCTCTTGGTAGAAGTCCAGTGCTCTTTCCTAGGTGTCGACATGTACCTGCTCAATACTCCCACTTATGAACAATGTATGATTGAGTGAAAATCGTTTCATACATCATACTACCAACAACACTAGCATAGGGAACACGTGACATGTCCTCTATTTCTTCATGTGTCTTTGGACGTAGTTCAACTTATAGTTTTTCTCCAACATGAATTGACACCTTCACCAGTTTTAAATCTTGCATGTTGAAACATTTCAATGCACTTCCTTTGATTTATCCATAGCTTTCTAACTACTCAATCTCTCTCGATCTCCATTCCCATAATGAAGTTCGTTGCACCAAGATCCTTCATCTCAAACTTAGAGGACAACTGCTTTTTCACCTTCTTTATAGAATCCATGTTGTTTCCTATCAATAGCATGTCAACGACATACAAAGCTACATATATGAAACAATAGCCTTCTTCCTCAGAATATACACAGTGATCATCCTTGCTTTTCACAAATACCAAACTAAGGATGTATGTGTCAAATTTCTGGTACCACATCCTTGGTGATTTCTTTAGACCATAAAGGGATCTTTTTAACTTGCACACTAGATATTTCTTTCCCTTTACTATAAATTCTGCAAGTGACAACAAGTCGCTTCATCATTAATATGAATAGGAAAGGTGACAACAAGTCTTCTTGTCTAATCCATGGAATTGGATTGAAGGGGGTAGAGGGAGAACCATTCACTAGAATTGAGAAAAAAGTTGTGAAGATCAAATTCATTACCCAACCAATCCATTCCTATGAGAATATAAAGGCTTCTATAATTTTCCGCATGAATTCCCAATTTAATTGATTAAAATATTTGGACATGTCTAACTTGATCGACATTCTAGGTTTCTGGCTACTCCTGACAAAGTGAATAGTCTCATGCACTTAATTATGTCACCTAGGATTTGACACCCCTCAATATAACCACCTTGTTTTGGAGAGATTATATTTGAAGCGATAAACTTTAGTTGATTGGTGATAACATTAGATATGATTTTGTAGATCACATTGCATAGTGAAATTGGCATGAATGTGTTGTATTTTCCCCTTCCTTTGGAACAAAGGTGAGGAAAGTAGAATTCAAGGCATGTGTAATGCCTCTTTAGTTTTTGTCGTCTTTAACTACATCCCATACATCCTTTCAAACTAGAAATCATGAACCTTCAAAACATGTCAGTGGTAAAACCATATAGCCCTAAATATTTTCCTATTGGAATGTCCATTACTATTTGCTTAACTTTGTCAAAGGTAACTTCCCTCATCGAGATTTCATTTTTCTCTCGAGAAACCAAAGTGATCCGGATTTTATGAGAAGAACAAAATGAATACAAATTATTATCAAAATATGCTTAACACATAATAACATATATATAGTAAAATTGGTTTCTATTCAATAAGGAAATAAGATGAAATTGTAAAATGCAGTGGAAAACAAGCTTGCTAGAATGGTGGCGGCTTATCTCTAAGAAGAGATGTGACGACTGCTCTCATTCACAAGAATATGATTACAATGAGGCTCTAAAGGCCTTTTTACAATAAACATGAATGTCAAAAACCCTAGACATCCAAAAACCTAACCCTAGGAAATGAAGCGCCAAAAGTCATGTGGGTCCCGTTTGGGTAAGCTAGTACATAAACTTCCTCGGGTCGTAACTTTTGCATACGATCTCCGTTTTAGGTGCACGACAGCCCGTTGGAAATGTCTATCTGAGGAATACACATGTTTCCGTGCGACTCTAACTCTATGTACATTCTAACTATGGAAATCCCTAAAATCGTTGTTTAGGGCCTCAAAACGACCCCGAAAGTCAGGGACCCGAAAACTAGGAAAAAACTGCCAAACTGGAAAAATTCCAAAATGAGCTAGTTGGAATAGGTGGGAGGACACCGAAATCCATATGGATCAATCCTCCCCACTTAAGAAGAAATGGTATCCATTTCATTGAGTGCCCCCATCAGATGACGAAATTTCTGTTGAATTTGGCCTCGGGTGAGCCACTTTCCTTGGTGCATGAGCTACCCTGCTTTGACAACTTGATAAAGATGGATCCTTTGCTGGCGAGTTCCCTTGACCTGATTGTCTACAATATGATCATTGGATTCCTGTTTTTTTCATTCGGGGTTGAGCTCTGTTGGTGTCAGCTATTCTTCTACCTTTGAGGTGTCTAATAATGGTGGGAAATAAGGTCGAAGGAGAACCAAGTTGAACATTGGGTGTAGGCCAAGGAAAGGAGGAATGTTGAGCTCAAAAGAATTATCACCCACAACATTGATGATGGTGTATATCCCATAGTAGAGTGGGAGAAGCTTCCGATGGGGTCCTGTAAGGCGTTCTTTATGCAAGTGGAACCAAAATTTGTCACCCACCTGAAACTTATGTGGCACTCGGTGTTGATCATGGAACTGCTTGTACTTGTCATTGGACTTTTGTAGGATATCCTGAACCTGTTGGTAGATGTGTTGTATTCGCTCAATGAACTGGATGGAAAGTCGGTCGAGGTGACATCAAGGGGTAGTACAACATCTATGGGACCCAATGGTTGAAATCCCAACCCCACCTAAAAGGGGTTGTGGCAGGTTGAGCTATGCAGGGATTGGTTGTAGCTATGATAGAAATAGGGAAGACTCTCATCCCATGTGCGAGGTTTCTTGGAATTATACATGTGCAGGATATGCATGATCATTTGATTTACGACCTTGGTTTGGCCATCTTTCTGGGGGTGGAAGGCCATAGATTTGGTGAGTTTGGTGTCCAACAATGACCATAGGCTTGACCAAAATGTGTTGAGGAAACAATTATCCTGATTTGAGAAAATGGTTTGTGGGATTCCAAAATATACCCAGACTCGTTCAAAGAAGAGCTTGGCAGTGGCCTATGTTGTGATGCTCTTCTTATAGGCGGCCATAATCGCCATCTTAGAAAATCGATCAACAACCACAAAAACACATTCCTTTCCCCACTTGGTGGAAGGGAGGCCTGACATGTAGTCCATTGAGATGGATTCCCATGGCATGTAAGGAGTAGGCAAAGGGGTGTACAAGCCATGTTTCTTAGTGGTCAGTTTGGAAATATCATAGGCAGTGCAGGACCTGATATACTTGTTGAACTCCTATCGAAATTTCGGCCAACAGAAATGTTTTTGCATCATTTCCATTTTCTTTTCGATGCTGAAGTGTCTTTCCACTCGAATGTAGTGGGCTTCCCATATCAGCTTCACTCACTCACTTGATGGAACGCAGATATGGCCCAGACGACACAGTAGCCCATCTTGAAGTTGGAAATTAGTGACAACTGCATTTGTGCCCAACATTTGGTAGGTGGTGGCGAAGTCTGGGTTTGTCTCATAAGGTTGGAGCCATCTAGAGGTCTCATGGCCGAAAGAGTCTAGCATTGTGGTGCATGTTGCGACTAGCAGTCTACTGAGGCAATCAACGACGCGGTTAGTGCTTCATGTTTTATACTTGATGTTGAGGTGGAATTGTTGCAAGTATGTGGACCACTTCTAATGGAGGTCATTCTACAATTTTCCTTGTGTCTATATGAACTGTAGTGGATTATGATTAGTGTGGATGACTGTCTCCTTCCCAAGAATGTAATTTCTCCACTGGCGGCAAGCTTTCACAATGGAGTACATTTCTTTGTCGTAAGTAGGGTACTTACAGACAACATCTGATATTGTCTCACTATGATAGGCCACGGGGTGGTCGTGTCGAGTGAGAACGATGCCCACAACATAGTCTGAAGCATCTGTCTCGATCTCAAAGGGTTGTTGCAGGTCTGATAGTGAAAGTACCAGGGTTGAGCACAAGCGTTGCTTCAAATCATCAAATTCTTATTGTTCGGACCAACCCCACACAAATTTATCCTTACCACCACCCCTGGTTACTTAGCTGAGGGCCCATGCAATATGGGAGAATCCCAAAATGAACATGCGGTAGAAATTGGCAAGGCCCAAGAATCTCTGAAGTTCAGTGAGTGTGGTTGGGGCTGGCTAGTCACGAATGACTTGGATCTTGGTTGGATCCACATGTATGCCATGTTGATCAACGATGTAGCCCAGGTAATGGACCCTGTCCATGCCAAAGGATCATTTTTCCAAGTTGGCGTATAGCTTGTGCTACCACAAGGTGTACAAAACCTGCTTAATATGTTGCAAGTATTATGCCCAAGTCTTGCTGTAAATGAGAATGTCATCCAGATACACCACTAAAAAAGTATTGGTGAATGGTCGCAGGATATCGTCCATCATCCTCATGAAAGTGGTTGGAGAATTTTTCAAACCAAAGGGCATGACCAACTATTCAAAAAGACCTTCCTTTGACTTGAAGGAGGTCTTCCATAAATTTGTCTGTTCTATCAGGACCTGGTGATAGCCAGACTTTAGATCAATCTCACTGAAGTATTCCCCCCCCATGAGCTGATCAAGGAGGTCGTCGATTCGGGGAATCATGTACCGGTTTCTGACTGTGATTTTATTCAGGGCCCGGTAATCAATGCAGAGTCGTCAGGTTCCATCTTTCTTTCGTACCAACATGATTGGGCTCCCACAAGGTGATGAGTTGGGATGGATGTGCCCCTTATGGAGCAGTTCTTGGATCTTCCACTTGATCTACTCATTCTCTAATAGAGAGAGGCAGTATACTAGCCCATTGGGCAGCGGTGCTCTAGGGGTCAGATTGATGGGGTGCTTGACCTGATAGTGTAGAGGTACCCCGATAGGTGAGGAGAAGATATCCAAGTATTCTTTCATGACCTTATCCATTTGCTTATGCTATGTGGATGTGGTTGCGATCTTTCGCTCATTCTGAGAGAGAGTCACGAAGAAGACAAACTTCCCCATGTGAGAGATGACCTTCCTGCATTGCTTGGCAGAGATCAATGAAATAACACTACGTCGCACTGGCTCGGGTATCTTGTACAATTTCTTGTTTGAAGTAATAATAACACTACGAGGCCTAAACTCATATACATCATGTCATTTCCATAAATATGGTTGGTCCAAAATATCATTACAAACTTCGAGAGGGGCAACATCACACAATACCTTGTCTTTGAAGGGCTTGATTTCGTATGACAGACGACATTGTTGGCTGACGCAGATGTCACTTCCTTAGCGGAGCCATCCGATGGTGTAGGGCTACTGGTGTGACGTTGTCAGCAGGGCAAGTTGCTTGAAAAAATATGTTGATATGAGGTTCTTCTAGATATTGCTATCAACAATGAAGTGCAACAGGGTACCCTTCACCCACATATGTGAATGAAAAATGTGCTCGCCTTCCTCTGGCTCGTCTGGTTCATCGGGTTGGAGCTTGGTGGTCGCAACGGTAGCACTAGGTTCTGTGTCAATGATTTGTCTCCCCCTTTGTGGTTCTGACTCAAAGACGGAACCCGCATCTGATTCATAGTATTTCACCTCAGCCACCAACGACTTCTTTGAGTGGCAATTAACAGTGTTATCCCAGGGGCTCTTATGGAAGTCGCACCACTTCTCGGTGTATTTCTTTGTCTTTTTGGTGCCGTTCTTTGCTTGTGGCCTGGATTGGTTTTCCTGAGGTTATTAGTCTTTTCTATGTCCTTTGTTCTACGGGTTGGGGCCTCCCTTTCTTGGATTTTGCTGTGAGGGGTTCCCAGGTCCAAATTGTCGCATCTTTTATTTGAGCTTCTGCTCAATTTTGACGACATATCGGTAGGTCACACCCAAGGATGAGATGTCTAGAAACACCATTTCATCCTGGATCTATCTATGAAGACCGCCGCAATACTTGAGCACCAGATGTCCCTCAGAATATTTTATACCCAGATTGGTGCGCAAGGTATGGAAGATATTTATGAACTCAGACATTGCTTGGTCTCTTTCCTGCTACAGTGTAGTCCATTTTGTGTATAGGTTTTCATAACTTACAACATGGTAGCATTGTTCCTTAATAGCATCCTTGAAGGACTCCCAGGTGACTATGATTGTAAATAATGATGGTTCCTTTGTTTCCTTCTTCTCACAGAAAGTTTCCCACCAATCTTTGACATGGGGAATGACTTTGAGGAGCGCAAAAGTAACCTTTTCTATATTCGAGAAGTTATGGACAAAGAAATACCCTTCTAGCAGATTCAACCATTTTTCTATAGCATCGACGTCTATATGACCTTCAAATATAGGAATATCAAAGTTGATTTGCACCTTGAAGGAGGTGGCGCCTTCGTTTGAGGAAGATGAGTCGCCTATTGGTAGTTGTTGAAGGATTTGCGCAAAACTATCCATCATCTCGTTCCTCTGTTGTGTGAGGGCTTCCTTGAGCAACATTTTGAAGGGATCTCATGTCCCTTCATATTTATTTTCCCCCACCATGAGAGGTCACTTGGGCATGAGAGATATTTTGTCTTCAAGAGAAACAAGCACAAGACCCAATTCTTTGTACCCTAACCTCGTTGGGGACATGCATTAAGAATGACAAGGAGAAGACCGCTCTGATACCATTGATCCATATTGTATGAGAAGAACGAAATGAATACATATATTATCAAAATATGCTTAACAAAAAATAACAGATGTACAGTAAAACTGGTTTCTATTCAATAAGGAAATAAGCTGAAACTGTAAAATGCAACAAAAAACAAGCTTTCTAGAATATGGTGGTGGCTTATCTCTGAGAAGAGATGTGACGGTTGTGCTCATTCACAAGAAGATGATTATGATGAGGCTCTGAAGGAATTTTTACTATAAACAGGAATTTCAAAAACCCTAGACATCCAAAAACCTAACCCTAGGAGATGAAGCGCCAAAATTCATGTGGGCCCCGTTTGGGTAAGCTAGTACATCAACTTCCCGGGGTAGTAACGTTTGCATACTATCTCTATTTAGGTGCACGATAACCCAATGGAAAGGTCTATCCGAGGATTACACATGTTGCCAATAGACTCTAACTCTATCTACATTCTAACTATGGAGAGCCCTAAAAACGTTGTTTAGGGCCTCAAAACGGCCCCGGAAGTCAGGGACCTGAAAACTAGGAAAAAACTGCCAAAATGAGCCAGTTGGAATAGGTGGGAGGCCACCGACATCCATCTGGATCACAAAGAGGGGATGGAATTTATAGTTTTTTGGATTCCTTTCCTCCTAGGGTTATGAAAGGAGATGAATTTAATAATTCTCGAGTTCCTTTTCTATGTCAACATGTTTCTCCAACTTGGTCACTTTAGCAGTGTTGAGAGAAACAATTTTGTTTAGGCTCCTCCTCCTACTAATATAGTTATCAAAGAACCTAGTGTTCTTGTCCCCCTCTTTGAGCCACCTAATTATTTACTTTTGGAACCAAAATGTTTCTTCTTTCTTTACTCTCATTTGTATTTATTATTGTAGATACCCTCCATGTTTTTTCCATTCTTTTGTTCTACATACTTAGATTATTAATAGTTGTAGATATTACATTCATTTCTCCAACTCTCTTTGAGAATGAAAGATGTTACTGAAAACTTCTGTATTTTATCTTTTAATTTGATCCTTCGGTTGCTTTAGTTGTTGTTGGAATACATACATTTTCTTGCCCTTGTTGTACTTGCCACTTCCCACTAGATTTTAATGTTTCCTTGAAAGTATAGTTGAGTTAAATGGAACTTTTTGAATTGGAATTGTTTGCACTTATAAGTGATAATGATGCCTCATTTCAAACATACAAGCCAATGGTCCAAGCCAGAACTGGGTAAGATCTCTACATCCACCTTCCCTACCTGTCTCAATAGGGTTTCAGAGACTAGGAAGTGATCTAATTTGACCATATTTTGGTGTGATCTCCCTTTCCTATTGTTCCTAGTATTGTAACCATTTCTTGTTTGCATATCCACAAGTTTAATATTTTCTATAGTATCTATGAATACTCTGCTAACTTCCTCTAGCTTGTGAAAGCCACCTTTTTCTTCTTTGAGTGAGGTAAACATGTTAAATTCTGCCCCTATGATCCACTTCTTATCTTTAGTCTGCTCCCCTAAATTTTGCAGTGTGTCTAGAAATGCTTCTTTGAAGGAAGGAATTACAAGACCATACACATTTGTTACAATCCCTTAATCTCAAAATCCTATCTCATTGAAACTTATTGAGATTGGTCTATTCATTCCAAGATATCCTCTAAAATCACTCGATTAGGGTTCCACATAACCCTGAGACCTCGTGAGAATCCCTCTACACCGAATGTCATTGTTTCACATCCTTTCTAGGGCCTATTTGCTAATAAAATCACAATGTCTCTATTGCACTTAGTTTCTTTGAAGCAAAATTTAGTAGGTTTTACCTTTGTTATCTTGTTCCTAAGTATTCTATGCTTTCCTTTCATGTTTACCCCCCTTATGTTCCAATATATAATCTTCATTTCAACCTTTAGTTTGAGATATAAAGTACTTATCTGGTAGCCCTATTGCTTGACCCAAATATACTAGCTTCACTCATGTTTTGTCTATCTTTTGTTTATAGGTTTTCCTTCCCCCTTGGATTTTTAAGTTCTTTGAGGGAGTTTTTCTTAATAACCAACACCAATATCTTCCTATCTTGATCCCCTGAACTGCTAATATTCATTTTCCCTTTCACTAATTCCATTTGACGTTGTTGGAGATAAATTTCTATGATATTTATCCATGATTTATCAAATGATATTCCCCATATCTCTCCAATAGTGTTGGCATGTCTTATACAATCTCTATGACCTATATGGGATCTACTTCCCCCCCTTATGAAACTTGCAATCCCTCTTCTCCTACCTCCATGCTATACTCCTCAAGCATCTCAATGCCTTCCACTAATTTTGGTTTGCTTTCCTCTATTTCCCGTCTTTTAGGATTTGTTGTTAATGTTTTTATTGAATTCTATAGGATATAGTCCACCCCTTTTGTGTTGGTCATGCCTTTCTCTTTCTATTGTTGTCTCATTTTTTCCTTAGTTGTTTCCTCTAAAGCTTGAAATTTATTTGCCTCTTTGATAGTTTTAGTGGTTGTTGGTTTCATGTTTTTCTTGCTTGGTTTTCTCTTAGTACTCGGTACTTTTACAAAACCCTCCTTATAAATATCTTATTTCATTTTTCCTTGGTTTATTGTCTTGTTAAGTGGGAAATCTCTAAACATATTCCCATGTTCTTGATATTTACAACAAAAAAATAGCACGTGTTCATAGTCTAGAGTTGGTAGCCACCATGTATCTTGAAATCTATCACAAATAGACTCTAGTAAAGCTCCCGAGATGTTCATATACACACATATATGAGCATAGGAAGCATCCTTACCTATTCTAGTGATTCCAGACACTTTGGAAAAGCTTCCTAATGCATTTCCAATTCTTGCCAAAGTTTCATTCTCCCAAAACTACTATGGTAGAGAATATAATCAAATCCATATTGAGGCTTCTATAAGATCCTCCTTCTCTAGACTGAAATGCTTTTTCCAAAATATCAAGTGAAGCCCTGTTAATTTAAAGAAGTAAGGATTGTCCTCGAAAATTTGTTCACAGTCCTTTGTGCTAGGAAATATTTCTATGAATAATCCCTAAGAGCCCAACTTCATATCCACATGCCATTGGGATTTCTAAGGAGTGTTTACCCACTATATTAATGACTTATACAAAGGCCAAATAACCATGAACTTACCAATAAGTGCATGATCCTTCATATATTGGATATACCCACTGATTCTTTTGGAGGTGACCTCATATATGGGGGTTTTCTTTGTCTTTTCCAAAGACCCTCCTTTCAGTTTCTTGTCCCCCTTTCTCCCAAGATAGTCAACTCCCTTGAGATTTTGTCATCCTTTCCTACCCACCCATCTCTTTTTGCTTCCTTGATTTGCTCATGACCACCTCCTTGAACAGGGGTACAACTCCTACCATCATTGAACTTGAATTTTCCTCTACCATTGTTCTTTGCAAAATCTTGTGCACCACTGTGTCACCTTGAAAACCTAGCCCAAATTATCCCTAGCTTGTCTATTGCCTCAACAACATCATTTTTTGTTGCTTTCTTGTGTTGATCCAATAGTAAATCCATTGTTGATTGGAACTAATGTGGAGACTTTATTTGAATTGATGATAGGCATTGACGTGGAGAGTTTACTTGAGATAATAATATTAAACAAAGTTACATGGTTGTCAACCTAGTTAAAGATGTGTATCTAGAAGCTAGATTTTTACTTAACAATCTTAGCTAAAGTGGCATTACATTAGTTTCTTGGTTATCTAAGTGGAAGTTCGAAGGAACCTTGTCCATAATCATAGATTGCTTGATTCTTGGTAGCAATTCATATTGGTAGTAGTAAATTTGTTGTTGATAACCACTAATGTGGAGGTTTAATTTGAGATAATAATATTGCACAAAATTAGAGTTCATAGTTACACAATTGTCAATCTAGATATAGAGAGTTTATTTGAGATAATGATGTTGGA
>SNQJ01S0135967.1:0-24462 GCA_010110895.2 Picea sitchensis
TGTTTTCTCTGTGTATTGATGTTATGCTCAGGAATGTTTTCTTTCTTGTTATGCATTTGCTTTGTATATGCTGTGCATGTGATTTCATGTTTCAAACTGAAGTCTGAAAGGGAGAGAGAGTGAGGCTCAATTGTTTCTCTATCTAAGCCAGGAGATTCCTGCAAGGTGTGCAGTTGAATTCATCCGCAAGGACTGCGTTGATGAAGGCTCAGCAGTTTAACCTTTGTTCTCACTCACCCATAAGTGGATTTGGGTTGTTGAAGCCGTGCAAGGAGTGCACAGGAGGAAGAAGAAGTTTCAGTTGTAAATCTGAGCAAAGGAGATTGAAGACTGCTACTGCAGGAGTGCACAGGGTCGGAAGGGTTCAACACTTGGGAAGTTGTTGAATGTTGAGCGCAATGAGTGCACGCAAGTTCCTCTGAAGAATCAGAGTAGAAAAGCTCAGGAGGTTTAGCACCTTCATGATATCGTTAAGGAAGAGAACAAGAGTTTTATGCCATGAACTGCTCGAGCAAAGAGTTGCAAGCGCAGGCATCAGAAGGCAAGTTCTGAGAAGGAACACTTAGCCATTCTCAAGAGATCCTCAAGGAGGAGAAATCGACGGTCAGGGTTCGCAGAGGAAGATTGTGAAATCCCGTCAGCCATTAGATCTTGGGGAGTTGCACAGGATTTAAAGTCCCAACGAGCAGAGGAGGAGTCCCAGAGGAGTTATCAGATATCTGCATCATTGGGTTTTCATAAGGCAGAGAATTGAGACATTGGGGTTCTCGAAATCCCGAGGAAGAATCTCAACTGTTGATCCCAACGGGACACTTGTTAGATATCAAGGCAGGAGTCGAGATCTAACTCATCGGGGATTTCAGGAGTGTGAAATCGTTGCATCTTGGAATCGCAATCTGTGATATCCCGTCGGGCACTTTGAACCGTTCATCAGCGAGGACACGTGGAAGGAGATCCTGAAGAGTCGACATTTAGAGGCATCGGAGAATCGGGGTTTCCAGGGAAAAGGATCTTGTTCAGGTTGGAATCTTGATCCGTGATTTCCCGATAGGATCCGAGCCGTCCAACAGCAGGGACACGTGGCGAGTGATCCCGGAGAATCGAAGTTCGAGATATCGGGGTTTCCGGAGTCATGAAACACTTGCAAATTGAAATCGCGATCCATAATTTCCTGACACGGTCAGAGCCTTTGATCTGAGGGACACATGTCCGAGTATCTAGAGGAGTTGGAGTTCGACATTTCGGGGTTTCTGCATACAAAGGAATTGTTGCATTAGAAGTCGCGATTTCACAATACTCGATAGAGAGACGAGGAGGCGGTGACGTGGAGGAGAGAGATCACACGTGCATCGGGGATCGGGATTCGGGGATCCGTGAGGGAAGATTCTCACAACAGTGTGGGTGCCGATTTCCCGATAGCAGAAAGTCCCGATAAATTGGGATAAGGTCAGCGTTGACTAGCAGGTCATCGGGAGTCAGGGATTTGCAAGGAAAATTGTCTACGGCAACGCAAGTGGCGATTTCCCAACAGGGACATTCCTGACAGGAGTAAGGAATACGTGGGTGAATACTTCATCGGGGTTCGGGGATTGGTAAGACCCGATCCCATGAGTTCAGGACTCGTGATCTTGCGAGGTCTGATTTCTCGATAGAACAAAGGGGGATCATAAGGAGAGTCTTGTGGGTGTAGGAAAGCTCGATAAGAAATTTGAAGAGCGGTTCAGCTCTTCAGGCTGGAGAAAGAGAAGGTCCTGGTGGGAGAGGGCATGCCCTGAGTGGCACGTTTTCATCACTCAACTTCCTCTTCTCTCTCTAATTTACCTATTTGCCTCTCGCAGAACTAACTCCTATCCCCTTGATACTAATTACAAAAGAGGGATCTCTTGAGCTTATTCTCATCCATCACCCTAGTGCCATCACTGTCATCAATTTGGACACTCTACCTTCTATGGCTTCATTGAAGTTTACCCAGGCCTGAATACAACCTGGGCCTACTACAAGAAACACATTTAAGGTAACTCTACCTATTTTCTGTACAAAGGCATGGCTTGGCATTAAAATYCTTACAAACATTAGATCCATAATTCAATTTATTTTTTAAATGAGAGGGTTTCACCTCTATCCTCCATGAACGCGCATTGGATGTGTTAGTTGGGCGGTGCTTTGCTGAGTTGGAGCGATGCTTCTACATTATACTCCCCTGCTGTGAAAAATTCATGAGCTCCCCATTCATGTTGTTTAAATCCACCTTGATCCCACACTCTCTTCTAGATCTTTCCATCTACTCCATCACTTCACTGTTGTTGATGCCTCTTTTTCTCCTTCCCTACTACTATGGAAGGTTCTCCTCTTCTCAACTCCCCTTTGCTGACTTCTTCTTGCGTTGACCTCAACATAAGCCTTATTATCTTCTCAATCACCTCTTCCAGCTGCTCAACCTGCTGGCTCTCCTTATGTAGTCTTCTCGACTGCATTTCCTCCTTGTCAATGGGTCGATCAACTCGATCCCCCTTGCGATTTTATCACCTCATGGCACTGAGTTGCCACTCTGATACTGAATTCAATTTTGTAGTCTCCTCATCAAGTTGTTGCTTGGATTCTTTCTATGATATCTTTGCTACTACCAGTTCTCTTGCTAGCATATCTCCAACTTCTTCCAGTTGTTCCACTGGATGGTACGCTTCTCCACCTGATTCCAACTTGGACTGTTGGATGTGCAAGATTTGCGCAATCACCCTCTTCTCTAGGGATTCCATTTCTTCATATAGATCAGAAAAATCCATGTTGTCTTCTTCCCCTTCTATTGCATGCGCTAGTGCTATAGTCGTTTCTATTTCAACTTCCTGGCTGAAAATTTTGAGCCATTCTACTTAATGCTCTTTCGCTTCTCCTTGGGTAGCTTCTGATATCTGATCCTTCATCATGATAGTCATCAATGGCTGTCCTTCTTCTTCTATTTAATTTTCATCATGTACACTAGACTTCACTTGGTTGTCTGGTAGGAATACTCAAATTCCCCCAATCATCAGAATGCTCTTCTGATTCTCCTCCTAGATATTGCAAGTTTTTAACTTGTCATCATATTCATTCATATGGTCTACAAAACCACATGAATATTCACCTATAAGTACTCCTTGATGATATGAAACCACTTCTGAGCTCTTGATACTTTCAAACAATCTCATTTCATTCCCCCTTCCCACCTGTCAATTTGGGAATTTTTTGCTACCCACTCGACAGTCTATGAGACTAACCGATCTCATCTCCTTTCCCACTTGGAAATCTAAACTTTCATCACTTCTCCTCTGGAAATATGTGAGACCTTCTATTGATCTCTTTCCATTTCCCACCTGGCAACTCGAAATTCCATCTCTGTCCACTTGGAAGTTTCTGAGATATCTTCTTGATCTCTCCTCCTCACCATAAGTGAGACTCTTCCCATCCTCTGGATCACATATATGAACCACTTCCTCTTCACTTATGATGATTTCAACATGCATCATCCATATTCTCATCATCCTTCACTGTTTTCTGGCCAATAATTTCCAAATCAACCATTTTACCTTCCGCTTCATGGGCCATTCATATACCCAATGTGCTTTTGCACTCCATTGCATTTCCAATGCAATCTTTTCCATTCGTTCCCTCACCTCACTGAGCTCTTTGTCCATCTCATATTTTCCTTTCTGTTGGCGGTCTTCTCTTCGACCACGCCCATGGCCTTTAGTAACTATCTTCTTCCTTCTACCTTCCCTCCCAGAAATTCTATGGATTACTCCACATCTACGAGCATCTCCATGTCCTCTTACAACTCACCTAGCTGAAAAAATAAAATAAAAATTGTTGTTGCACCCATGCAACAACCCTCCTCACAAAATGTTGATATTTTTCCTTCCTTCACTTGTCGTATACAGGAAAATTCCTGTTCTTGATACCACCTAATGATATCAAGTCATCACCTTCATCTCCTTCTGTCTGTTGTCTGTAAGCAAGGGTCGGCCTTTCAATTACCTCCATTTCCTACACAAATAAATTATGCACTCTAATACCACCTGATGGTGTGTATCAGAGTAGTCTCTTCATCTACCCTCTACTACAGAATTTAAAAAAAAATGGGCTCTAATACCACCTGATGGTGTGTATCAGAGTATTTTTTCTCTGCCTACTTTCCACTAAAGAAATGAAATAGTTCTTAGCTCTGATACCAATTGACAATATCACACTATCCTCTTCAATCCTTTTCACCTGAAATATACAGATGAAATCCCGCTTTGATACCACCTGATGCAGTCCCCCTCCCCTTCAGGGTTCTATGACCTATCGTTCATTGGATCATTCTTCTTCTTGAGCCGAAATGGCTCTTCGGTCCCTGTTGGGACCTCTATTAAGAAAATCCACATGTCCCTCTATTGAAACAACACCTGTGAAAACAACACAAGGCACGAGCTTCACCCCCATCTAATCACCAGCTATGACCATAGGCCTTACCCAATAGGCACTCGTCATGGTTCGTGACTTTGGAACTCCAACATATGAGCCACCATGAACTCTCCAACTCTCGAATCCCAAAAGGGCTTAACAAGCCTTGGCTCCCTCCTTATCTCTGGTGTGTGACCCTTCCTTCATATGACCACGGTTCTATGACCCAATCCACAACCATAGTTTATATCGCATTTCACAATTTTGAGGTTAGTGGTGTAACGCAAACCCAACACCCCAACATTCTGAAACCCCAAATATTGATTCCTCTCCAAGACCATTTCGGATGGTCTTTCACTCTCCTCGATGGATGGCATCAATGATTTCGTGGTTTCACAAGTCAGGACTTCACGTCTCATGACTCCTCCTTCCCTCAAACTCTTAGATCCCAAAATTTAGATCCTTCGGTTAAGTACCTAGACAACTGCTAGAGCCTCCCTTGTCCTTCTACCATATGACCCCTCTCCTATGACCTAGGGCCAAGCCTCAAGGTACTTCAGGGCTTCACAAATCGCGAAGTTAAGAGGCCTCTCTCCTTGGATCTCCCAATCCCCGAAACTTTGAAATTCTTCCCAGACAATCAACAGTCCAAAGTCTCTCCTTAATCAAATCACAGTTTTTTCTTTCGCAATTTTGCAGAAGTACTCACTCTTGTTTCTCTAATGAACAAAACTCTGAAAGCCATGATCACGTTGGATCAATGGTTCACACTCCTCCTGATCAATGGTCTCGATCCAATCACAATGTTGCATATGAGGGAGTTGAAAGACTCTCTCCTCTGTTCTCCCGATCCATGAAACACCGATGGTTTCTGGATATTTTCCACCTATCCCACACAGTAGACGATTCTGGTTTCCTCCATGCGAATTCAGGATTTCCCGTACTAGAGGTGTGGAGTGCAGTATCCTCTGCTTATCCAAATCCTGATTCTAGACTTGTGTGGATCTCTTCCACGTGTCATCTCCGATGGATGGTGTTGATGATGTCGAGACTTTGACGAGTTCATCCTCCTAATTACACAAGGGTTAAACCTCATGTGACTTCTTCTGAATCTAGTTGTTGTCGATCCTCAACACTCAAATATGACGGTTTAGATCTGATCGCCTGCGTGCTCTCCTCCTGTTGTCTGGATGTAGGTTCGACGGTCTATATTTTCACCTCCGCAACTGATCTATGACTGTTGTTCTCTTCCTCCTCATCTTTGTGTGTTCTCCTTTCCTTAGGATATTTCCATGCTTCAAAGGTCTCGGCCTTCAATAGTTCTCCTATGAGCCCTGATACTTTGTGTCTTCCCTGCATTTTGGAAATGTTGTCTCTTATAGGCTTTTCTTTCTTTGAAACCTTGATGGGTTTATCAAACCTATGCAACTCCTTGCAGGGTCCTTGCGCACTATTTTTCTATCTCCTTTGATCTTGTCTGTGGCTTTGACCTCAAAGTGCCTCGACCTGTTCTTCTCCTTTTTGTCAAAATTCTATGTGCAAAGGCACTATTCCTCCTGAGCTTAAGAACTTGAGACAAGTTCTCACCTCTATACACTCCTTGTGCTTGACAACCCTTCAAACAAATGTCTATCAACACTTCACTCGAGTGTTGGCCTGATGCACTCCTTGCATAGGTCTTCCTCCAAAGTGTTCAACAACTCTGTTTTCTTCTTCTTTGAGCTCTAACTGCTCGGACCTCAAAGGTCTATGTCCCTTCCATCCTTTGAAGAGATACAAGTTCCCTCTTGGCAAATTATGTTCAATCACTCCTTGTTGAGCCTACAGAGTGTCCAGTAACTTTGTAAGTGTCTTTCTTACGACTCTTCCCTTATATCAGAACTCGAATTAGAGTTCCTTCTATTCACTCTTTTCACACACTTGATGCCCTCCTAGCAAAGCTTTACAGAACCTTCAGTGATTCTATCTTTTCCCTGTGCCCTCCTCTACATAGTTTTACCTCCAAGGTGTTTGGTAACCTTGAGGATTCTCCCTCTTGAGTTAAATTATTCCAATGGTGCACCCTCCTAGCAAGTCTCTATCTGAATTCCACAGAACTCAGAAGTGCACTCTTGCACTAGCTTATAGAGTCCTCAGTACTCTGTCATGCAAACCCTAGAATGAAACCACAAAGAACCCAGACTGGAAAATAAAAAAACTCTCAGAATTTTTTTTTTGTCTATCCCTGCAAGTGTAAATCTGACATACATCTATAGCATATAATGAACACACCCAGATGACATTCAAAGTGCATAAACACACAAAGACTCATGTGCAGGAAAAGCTGCTCTTTGTATTAATCTCAAAATGCCTATTACAATCTGGGTAAGATCAAACTACTACAGAGTCTCGACTTCCTCTTTTCTCTCTAATATACCTATCTACCTCTCACATAACTAACTCCTATCCCCTTGATACTTATTAAAAAATAGGGCTCTCTTCAGCTTATCCTCATCCACCGCCCTAGTGCCATCACTGTCATCAGTTTGGACACTCTACATTCTACGACTTCATTAAAGTTTACCTAGGGTTGGGTACAACCTGGGCCTGCTACAAGAAACTGATTTAAGGTAACTCTTCCTATTCCCTTTACAAATGCATGGCTTGGTATTAAAATCCTTACAAATAGTTAATCCATAATTCAATTTTTTTTGAAAAATGAGAGGGTTGCGCCTCTCTCCTCCATGAACGTGCACTGGATGTGTTGGTTGGTTGGCACTTTGCTGAGTTGGAGAGATTCTCCTGTATCATTTCCCCTTCCTTCCACTTAAGAATATATGAGAGATAATTAAATTTTATATTAAATTATCACCATCAACCAACCATCACATAGAACTTGATATTGCTTCCTGAGAGTTCTTCAAATTCTGCAATTCTTCACTTCTTGGAATAATCTGATCCTATAGATAATATTACTCAATGTATTGTCTAAAACTCCTCCAAGTTTCACTCCTTGAATCCTCACCAAAAAGAATTTATAGAGAGAATTGTATACCTTATTCAATTCTAGTTTATTCATGAGAGCGAACTTGTACATAATGCCTCATGCTCAATATTTAACATCGGATTCTGAAATTCTTACAAAATAAACTACATCCCGCACTATTTCCAATGAAATTTGTCTCACTTCATTTTGATTCTCTATGAAGAAGTTATGATTGTTTTACCTGGAACACATGTTTATGACTAGCTTCAGGACTAGTCAAAAACCCTATCTTCCAGAGAGTGTATCTCCAAAAGTTTAGTGAATAAAGATATGAATTTTTTACCATAGGTACCTAGATATGTCATCTCAATACCATACCAATTTCACCATCTGAATATTTATATAAAACAATTTATAGATAAAATGGTAAGATGACCTGTAAATAACATACCTTAGAACACATCACCAAAAGACTTAATCCTCCCTTGAAATCCAACCGTGTTTACTTCATATTTCCTCTAAACTTCAACTTGTGTGTATTTAAAATGAATGTATAATGATATGTATTTATACCCTTTATGTCACTTCCTTTTAAAATTAGGGTCGACCTTACATTTTCTTATTTTTTAATTATTTCCTTTAATTATCTTCAGGGCCGACTTGTACTTCCTTCCTCAATTCACTTTGTCATTTTCAAAAATTCATTTCTAATCAACCATGAGGATTCACATGGCGTTCCACCTACCACCAGAAAAAGAATGATGTATAATATCCACACATGTGTGTTGTGTCTGCATATGCATTGTCCTTCATGTCCAAATAACTTCATCAATATTGCAATCCAAAACCAATGACTAGGGTTGACATCGATGAAAACAACCAATATTCCAACATGTATAGACCTTGCTTCCTATTGTTGGGATTGTTAGTACAACAAAGTATCACTACAACAAATCCCTATGATTTTCTCCCATTTTTTCTCCCTTTGTTTCTTCCAAAGTTGGTTTTAGTTGTATTTTTCTTCAATTTTTTGAAAAAGTCAGGGCTATTTATCGAGATGGAGCTATTTATGGTGTTTTTTGCATCAACCACAAAATTTCACCCCTTCTAGTGCTTTATTTAGTGCCCTAATTAGTGCCATACATTTCACCGGAAGTAGCATTGGATGTAGCCAGATTAGACTAAATAGTTAATTAGTTGAGGTGTTGTGGGTTAATTGGATAGGGGCTTTGAGGATTATGGGATTTAGGGATTTGGGGTACAATTATTAAGGGTTAATGGATTAGGGGTTAGGGTTTAAGGGACTAAGGGCAAGAGTTAATAGTTTTGGTGCTTACAGGTTATGTAGTTTAATGGTTAATGGCTTAGGGATTATGGGCTCTAGGGGATTAATGTTTAATTTCTTAGGGCATATGGTTTTATGGATTAAGGTATTAGGGATTAGTGTTAAGTTTTTAATGGTTTATGGATTAGGGGTTAGGGGATTTAGAGATTTTTTGTTAATGGATTAGTGATTAACTAAGGTTGAGGGATTAAGGGTTACTTAGGCGTTAGGGCTTAAGTATTTAAGGGTCAATGGATCAGGGGTTAGGGGAGTTAGGTCTTTGTCGAAACTCTATTGAAATTTCATGGAACCTCTTCCAACATGCCAATCACCAATGTCATCCACCAATTTCACATGATGAGTAGTGAATAGAGCCAACATTGAAATTTCTTCAAATTGTTCCTATATGTGTTGAAATTTGACATGGTTAGACTAGAAACATGCCTTGAAAATATGCAAGGGTTTCAAGACTCAAGGATACCTGATGTCCTCACATAATCTTTGAGATCGTCCACATTTACATCAATGTTCATAATGCAGTCTCATTTTCATCATATGTCATTCACATCTACGAAATTCTTGATGAAACTCTCTTAAAATGTAATGGAACATCTTCCAACACACCCATCACCAATGTCATCCACCAATGTCGCACGGTGAGTAGTGAATGGGTTTTAACATCGAATGTGTGTAAATAGTTGATTAGTTGAGGTGTTGGAGTTTAAGTGGATATAGGGGCTTTGAGGAATTTTGGATTTAGGGATTTGGGGTACAGGGATTAAGGGTTAAGAAATTAGGGGTTATGGTTTAAGGGATTAAGGGTCAAGAGATAATGGATTTGGCACTTATGGGTTAGGTAGTTTAATGGTTAATGGCTTAGGGATTATGGGCTAGGGGATTAATGTTTAAGTTCTTAGGGAATAGGGGTTTATGGATTAAGGGATTAGGGATTATGGTTTAAGTTTTTAACGGTCGATGGCTTAGCGGTTAAGGGATTTAGGAATTTTTTGTTAAGGGATTAGTGATTAACTAAGGTTGAGGGCTTAAGGTTTTAGGGATTAGGGCTTATGTCTTTAAGGTTCAATGGGTTAGGGGTTAGGGGTTATGTCAAAATTTGACATGGTTAGATGAGACACATTCCTTGATGGTATACGAGGGTTTCAAGAGTCAAGGAGGCTTGATGTCCCCGCATAATCTTCCACATCCTCCACATTTGCATGAACCTTCATTATGTAGTATGATCATTTTCATAATTATCATTCCCAAATTGAAATATCGAAACTCTCTTCCAACAAAGTCATCTGAAATGTCCTCAACCAACCCGACACAATGAGCAGTGAATGGGGCCAATGTTGAAATTTCTTCAAAATGTGACTGTATGCAATGAAATTTTACATGGTTAGTCTAAGAGAATGAATTGATGGTATGGGAGGGTTTTAATACTTAGTGAAATCATTGAGATTGAATATTTATGTTTTTATATGAAATAGGAAATTAAAATTGAAATTTAATTTAATAAATTTTCACCTAATTCTAGGTGATTAAAATATTTTATTTTGTTTAATAATTTTATGTTTAGTTCTTAATAAAACATAATAAAAAATTTATTCCCAACATTAAAATGAAAACAATATAAAAATAATGTTTTTAACAAAGTTTCTTATGCAAATCATTGTGAGATACGTGCTTATTCAAATCATTGCAAGATACGTGAATTAATGATGTCTTCCATTGACAAATGGACAAAGGCCATCTGTGGTGTAACAATTCTTTGTTTGGAAATAAATATATAGTGATTTCATTTACCACTATCCTTATTTTCAAAAAGGATTATTTTTAATATCTTGAAGCATGACATTTTGTCATCAACATAATCGTTTTCATCATCATCATCGACATCGTCGTCATTTCCATCATCATCATTGTCATCATCATCGTCATCATTGTCATCATCATCATCATCATCATCATCATCATTTTCATCACCATAATCATTGTCATCATCATCATCGTTGTCATCATCACCATCATCATCATTGTCATCATCATCATCATCACCATTATAATCACCACAACCATTTTCATCATCATCATCATCATTATCATCACCACAATCATTTTCATCATCATCCTCGTTCTCATCATCATCATCATTCTCATCATCATCATCGCCACCTTGATTATGATCATCATCGTCATCATCATTGTCATCACCATAATCATTGTCATCATCATCATCGTCGTCGTCGTCGTCGTCGCCATTTTCATCATTGTCATCATCATCGTCATCGTCGTCGTCATCATCATCATCATCATCATCATTATCATCACCATAATCATTTTCATCATCATCACCGTCGTCATTATTGTCTTTTCCACCGAGATGCTTCTTATTTTACAAAAAAGAGCAACATTCTAGCAAAGAAACACCTAGTAACCTTTTTAGAGAAGAATTTTCATAGTAGGATGAGAAAAAATATCATTCATCTCAATGAAGAGTTGGAGGATCATGGTTTATGGGTAAGGGGTGATATGGATTAAATTTTTTATAGATTATAAGTTTTATAAAGGACGATATATTGAGGATCCAAGTTTTTAGGGATTATTGGGTTAATGAGGTAAGTGTTATAGTGATTAGTGGTTATATGTCCTAGGCATTATTCAGGCTAAGGGACCGGAAATATGGGATATGGGGTTACAAAGGTTAGTTCTTAGGGATGATAATTATAATGATTAAAATTATTAATATCTAACATTTATACTAATTTTAGTAAAGTGTCTATAGGGTTAGTGGTTGTACAATTTTGGGATGTTGGGTTATACAAGAAAGGGGTTATTATGATTAGTGGTTGAAGTTTGAGGGTTATAGTGGTTAGGAACTATTGGTTATTTGGGGTATATTTCAAAGGATATATGTATTAAGGTTAATATTTATAGTGGTTATAGTGGTTCAAGGTAAAAGGATTAAATGATTAGGTAAAAGGGTAGATTTTAAAGGCTATATTTCTTAAGGGTTATAGTGGTTCAAGGTAAAAGGATTAAATGATTAGGTATTAGAGAATTATACTAGACCATTAATTGTTACGAGTTATAATCGTAAGTGTTATTATGTATTAGTTATTGTCATTAAAATATTTAGGTGTTAAATATTATAGGGGTTAAGGAGTGGGAATTATAGGAGTTATGTTCATATAGGTTATAAATATTAGGAGTTATTAGGAACTATACGAGATTACAATTACAGTTAATAGATAAATATAGGAGTAGGGTATAAAGATAGTTGTTAAGGGTTATAGTTTTAAACAATATAAGTTATATGTGTTATGGGTGACATGGTTTATAGGGTTTAGTGGTTACATATGTTATGGGACATATATATAATTAAAATATATACTAATTATATATAATAAAATAAAACCAAAATAAAAACTAACATTTCAAATTAATTTGGGCATGTGGAGACCATATTTGAGCCCCGTGAGAGGGAGGAGAGAACCATCGGTGCAGTGGAGACCATATTGCAACTCGAGAGGTAGGAGAGAAACTCGGCATAGTGGATACCATATTGGAGAGAACCCTTGACCATTCACCCACACGAATTGTGATAGTCCATCCCAACAAGGAGTCAGGGAGGTCCTACACCACATCACAAGAAAAAGAGGAGACTCGACCACCCTTAGAAGAGACAGAGACGCTTAGAGGATCACCAATAATGGCCGCAAAATTGGTATGTTTCTTCCAGAATTCTAAATGGGTTGTAAAGCACTGCCAATGGCCAGATTTGAATGGGGTTTTTGTATAGAAATTTGGTCTCCCAAACCATCATTTCATTTGGTCTCCCAAACCCTACTTGGGAGATGTCCAAGTCAGAGATCTGTGGGTACGAGATAGAGGATTTACTGGCCTATGGATGATTCCTGGTATGAATTCTACGTAATGTCTTACGATAAGAGCACGAAAAATCATGTTGTGATGTATGATGATGGCAAGGAAGAATGTTTATTGCTTGCGAAGGAGAAAATTGAATGGATAAAGAATGAGTATAAAATAAGTGCACCTCCCTAGCAGTTTCGATGAATGAAGAAAATGAGAAAGAAGAACGTTGTATATGTCAAGGATTTGAATTTTGGAGAGAAAATGGTAAAGGATGTTTCTATATAGACCCTCACAGTCCTGTAAGCTCAAAACAACCATTAACCCCACATTTATTCGAGTTTAATAATATCTATGAAATTTCAGGTGAGGACGACTCTGACAAAGATTGGGGTAAAAATTTGAAGAATGTTGATGGTATTGATGATAACAAGAGTGAAGAAAAAGAGATATTTGAAGAATAATTGTTGGAACAAAAATGCAAGAGAAGACCAGGAACTACTCAGAAGGGAGAACGCAACAAAAAAATGCTTATGAATAAAATTGATGTCATCTCTCCTAGTAATCAATTAAAATTAGATAGCCCTAGAAACAAAATGAAAGGGGAAGTGAAACCCATTGCTCCCATGGTCTGTAAGCCTCTTGTATCAATGTAGAAGAATACAAATGGCTAGTAACCTTTGAGGCAGTATGATGACAATAGTATCTGTGAAAGGTTGAAGTCTTTGCAAGGTAATGGCACCTTCTTTCTCTTCTCCAATATTTGGTGTTTCTTTAATTTCTTATAAATCATTTCAAGAATTGGCAGGGGTTTACATTTTTCCTATTGGAAGTCTATTGAAAAATTCAAACAAAATAGTAAGGATCTTATGTTGTAGTAGGTTTCTATTACATTTTCCCGGCATAGGAAAATGTTATTTTTTTTGTTTGAATTTGCTGCGAGTAGAATACTCCAAGTAATGCTCATGATTTTCACCTAGCATCATGCCTTTTTGACATGCCATGAACATGACTCAGATCAAAATAAGGATAGAACCCTAGTGTATGCATTAAATTATTTCAACCTCACCAATGAATCAAAGCTTTGTTGGTCCCTAGAAAATTCTTTTACTTGAACACATGTCGCTTAAAGATTTATTATATTATAAATTAATATGCCTTGGTGGCTAACTTTGCTTGCAAGGATTGCATCATTTCTTGAATTTTTCACTAGGAAAAGGTCCATCACATAAATTTTCATGCCAAACTTCTATTATATACATTCTTTTATAACTTATAAGATCTATCTTGAAGGTGTCAGTATAGTTGAATGCTTTGGTTTGCAAGTTGCCCGCAACATTGTCAGTATAGTGCGTGTTTCATATCGGGAACCATGTTGGAACTTTGTTATTATTTTAGTAGTATGTGGGTAGACAAGATCACTAATGATAATAAATACAACCAATTCATCCATTTCAAGAATTTTTTAAGAAAATTACAACTATCATCATTAACTATTCAAGATTTCATTCTTCCTTTAACAAGAAAAATACTTGTTTCACAGGTAATAAAAGGTAGTGCTTACCTGTTCTTTTTATATGTCATGTATACTTAAGAGTGAAAGGTTTGAATTCATTGTAGACTTGGTAAGTGTCAGTGGGATGCCAATCTCTCTGATTGGAGAAGTTGTAGAGAGCTTTGGTAGTCGCATGACAGAGAAGCTGAAATTCCTTTTTAAGTATTTTGTATAGTTTTATTGTCAGACTGAGATGCTATGGTCCAATTTTTTTTTTTTCAGGCTAACACAGTTTTCTATTAATTTATTAAAACTTATGAAGGATGATAATGTTGGTTTCATGTTATAGTGGTAGCTAGTATTAATTTGCATGCTAGATTCCTGTTTTTCTTTGAGTGACATTTTGGGTGTAAGCTCTTATAAGTTATGATAAAAAAAAAATCATTCAAAGGTCAATATGCTAACCATGGGCGCAACTTTAAAGGTCAACATAGATAAATACTTATATTTTATATGACATTAAGGCATGGTTGAACTAGTCTTAGTACATGCATATTCAATAAATCAGTAATAATCGTAGACCCGATTTGCTTGTATGCCAATGTTAACTTGTCCACATGAGAAAGTGCTTGAAACTTGATAGCATGCCAACTTATAGAAGTACCTATATCAATTACAAAATTTCTTAGGATAATTATATGTTGTATCAACAAATTTCCATACATGTCACATACTTACATGGTTAGATATTGGTAGCATCAATGCATGATTCATTTAAAATGTTATATTTCAGTAGTTGCAGAGCTCACCATAGTTTAATGGATTGTGCATAAGCATGGGGACCAAATTTGTATATGGGCTTGTCAGGAAGGGAAAGCATGCATATGGATAATGTTCTTCCAAGTATATGAGATGCAGGGATGTTAAGGTAGGGAAACACATCCGAGAGACGTGTGGAGACACACCCCAAATTTTAGGGAGAATTAGGGTATGTTGAGGTCCCTGTCACAGGGGACCCTATCTCTAAAATAATAAAAAAATAAATATTTAAAGATATGAAAACATTAATGATACATTTAATTTTTTTAAGTGTTAAAACCTAAAATTTGAAAGTTTTTTCTTTTCTATTTTTTTTTGAGAAATATGTCTTATAGAGTCTCCTTGATTAAGTTTTTGCATTATGAGGGGCATATCTATACTGTCAAAGTCACCTATGACTTGCACCTAGTCTCATCCACACCCACTCAATGGGTTTTGAACCCAACTCTCTGTGTTAATACAAGTATGATCACCTCACTTCTCTTTGCTAGACCACACTCTAGTGGGATAAAAGTTAGAACTTAACAATGAACATATTGATATATGATATGAAAAGCAACAGAATATATGATTTATGATTTGAATCAAATTTGTAAACATGAATGATGTCATGGAACCATGAAATAATTTAATAAGTATCTGCATTGGCATGCAAGTTGTAGAAAACATTATTCTTCAATCCCCATTGTATTTGTCATTGAATTCATAATATTCAAGAGATAATAATCATAAATATAGGGGATTCCAAATGAAAAAATCACTCCAATGTTCACACGCAAATGAAAAGTCACTTTGGTGGAGGTTTACAAGGTAAGTTGAATTAGTTTATGCATTTTAGGTTTTCATTTTCCAAATACTTCTATAAGTTCCAAAAGTTGAATTTTGGGGTAATTCCTATTATAGCCCTAAATTTCTCTACACATGCATACATGGCCTTGGCCCTCTTACTTGCATTTTTTCCCAAAGCACTGCTGATAAACTCTTCCTAAAAAACCATTTTTTATAAGATGTATGCACCCTACACCATTACAAACTACGTGAATACGCTTGTTGCACCACTACAACTCACGTACATACACATGTTGCACCATTACAACCTGTGTATACTTGAAAAAGTTGCAAGGAATTCATTGAATTTAACAAGCTATTGGAGGTTTCCCAACTAATCCACCTACTATAGCCCATCACCCAACTGAATAACCATCCTTTTACCATATAAAAGGAGGTGTTGGGGTCTCATTTCATACCTAAGAATAAGAACAGTGAAAGTCTGCTCGATTTCACTTCCCCTCCTTGCCCAAGATACTACTTCCTTTTGCGATAGATTGCCTTAACATCCCCTCATTAGCCCCTTATTCCTCCATTTAACCCATTCCATTCCATACAATAGATCATAAGGTTGAGAGGATAAGTTCATACAAGGTGCACTTGGAGCATGGTGAAGAGGATCCCGAAGCAGGTTCATGGAACGATGGTCGACTTAGATTGTAAAGATATAATATTTGTGTTATGAATATAACAATTACATTCTCCTCTCCCAAATGGTGGTGTCTTGAATACTTTTATTTGTTTATGCTTGAGATTCTAACATCTAACCCTAACTTATATATGGAATAGGATGTTTGTCGTTCTCCGTTTGTCAATATTTGGATGCAAGTCATCCTTGGGAGGAGGTGTGCAATCAGTGGAACTTCCAATTGTGAGGAGATCATCACCAGACATGGGATTGAAGGTATAGTTACTCGATCTCCTTTATCTTTTCTTTATTTGTATTAGTTTTAGTATGTTTGGGGTAGTATAGAGAATTAATTACCTTTTAGATGGTTATTTTCTCTGCCTACATTCTGAACCCTGGTGTAGTTAAAGGGGGCTTATTTCCCACCAACAAAATTGGCGACCATATTGGGGATAGCCTCTAGGGTTTTTTAGGGGATTTTGGGTTTTTTGATTGGTTTTATTTCCTTTCAAGTTTCTTTGAGTTTTCTGAGTCTATCAAGGGATTTTGGTCACCTTCAGGTGCAATACCAGTTGTCCTTACCCTATATGATTGTCTGATATTTTATTTTTTTGGAAAGATACAAAGGTGTACGCACCCTGTATTGAGTCAGCCCATGTACATACGCACTTGGATCAGTAAAAAAACCATGTACATATCCAGGATGTTGATGCAACAACCCACATCTTTGTTTCAAGAAACTATTTGAAAAAGAGGGAGTTTTCTTCTTTCCTGATTGAGGTTCACACTTCTCAGGGTTTCTTTGCAAAAAAGGAAAAAGAGTCTATTTTTTAAGTTCTTGATTTCTTGAAATATAAGTATCTTGTAGTCAAGAGAAACTACATTTTAGGTCTTATTCACAAGATCTTGAAAAAGTTAGTTAAAGAAAAGTTGGTTACAAGAGTTAGTTGTAAAACTTTGCTTTTGGATTAGAAGTAATTTTGCTTTCAAGTTTTGTATTTTCTCCTCTTTTTCATCTCTTATAACATCATTAGTTTCACCACCATATCCCATGAGTAAATCAAGCCATTAAAAATAATGCTTAATCTAAAATAAACCAGACTTTTTCTATTTGTAGGGTCAACCAACTAGTTTAAGGTTAGGGCCTTGAATTAGGTTGGAGAGGAACATATTCAATGCCATTAGACAAACATTGGAGTCTGAGTTACAGAGTGTTTAATTCCAGTGTCATAAAAGTTATCTGGGACCCCCCTCTAACACAGGGTTTAAACATGAGGTTGCATGAGGAAAGGCAGCGAAGATAACCCCTCCAAAGTTGGACTGAACATAGTGGGGAACACATATTTAGGATCTGTCTTGGGAGTACTACCGAATGCATTTTCCTCTGGAGATTTATGGGCCTTGAATCCATTTGATATCCTCTATTGTCTTCTGGACCACTTTCTCTCAATACCCTCGACAGGTTTTGAAATTTTTATCCTGCTCATTGCGATCCGCCCGACTGTCGACTGTACCTACCTGGTGACTGACTGTGTGCTGGAAACTTAGTTTCTCATATTATAGGGACTTACAAAGGTGACTACAGGGGTATACCATGGTACCTAGGGTAGACTTCAGGTCATGATTTGCAGGGTATACCTGGAGGGTGCTTCCATTTTCGAGTTGCACTTACACTGGTTAGCTTCTCTAGTGTTGATTGGTGTAACTATTCTTCCTACTAGATAGTTGACTGCTTGACTTGTCTTATAGGAATTTGTTTTAGTGTGTTCTTGGTATTTAAACTCTAGTTATGACTTACTGTGTCTATTGATCTTTTCACAAAGTGGAAGATCAAGAGCTCTATCAGTCGTGAAGGCTTCAGGGCCTGTCGTGGGTTGCATTGGAGCCACCTCCACCACCGTTACGATGAAGAATTGACCAAAAAGAGTCATTTGAAGAAATTGGGCCATAGGAAAATGTGACCAAGCCTACTTAGGGAGGAGAGTATTAGACTTCGGAGGAACCTATTGTTTATGACCTTGGGGAAGAAGCTCTCGAGCCATCCAACCCTCTGATCATCGACTTCTTGGCACTGATATTAGTACAATTTGTCCCTCATGAGGTGACACCTTTAGAGTGCCAGTTAGTTTTACAAGAAATAATGGAAGAAAATGATTCTAATTCATATGGGAGTCCTCATACTCTCGTTTCAGCTATTACCATAGGGGGAATATTGCATTCGAACCCAGCTTCGTTAGTCTGTATCACAGTGGTCTTGACTCCCTCTACCTCGGGCAGTGGTATGATACCATCATTGGCATCGACCACTGCTCCATTGATATAGAGTGTGATGATCCCTCCATTCTCATATGGGATGCCTCAATTTGATTCGAACTCAATCCTTACCTACTCCACCTTAGAAAACATGGGTCTAGGGGTAGGGAGCTCAAACGCTCCAGTGCAAGGGTTTATCGGGGGCACTTCAATCCCCTTTAATGATATCCCTTACAGTGGGGGTAATATTCCTTCTCCATCCCCCTCGATCAATAATTGTTTCCAGCAACATATCGAGTCGAGTGCTAACTACATCTTGTATGGAGCAAGAAACTTAGGACCTTCGTCTTACACAATGATGGTGGAATCTATGTCATTCTCTTGATTCGACATGTTTAGGAACAATTATTTTTCTTCAACTACCATCTTAGCTTGGGGAAACCTCGGTTTTGGGAAACATAACCCCATACAGGGTACTATTCCTACATAGGGAGCGACTATAAGAGTTTTCTCCTCTCAAGGAATTTGGAATCATTGGCAGGGATCATTTCCCTCGCAAGTGATGTTGGTTAGGAGCAACCCCTTCCATACTCAATGGAACCCAGGGTAGGGCTCCATACCTATTCCCATCGGATTAGTTTGGGGCATCCCCTTCCAAATTCCTTGGAACACCACGCAAGGAGAAATCCTCACCCAAGCCATGTCATCCAATTAAAGGAGTTAGTCGATGATATCTCAGCAAACATAGTTTTTGTACGCTGGTCAAGGCCACGGTTTTTACAAGAACCCTAGCCAACACTCCAACTTTTCTTGGAAACCTGGTGTGAGTCAAACTCCAAGACCCCTTTTTCCTGTACATACTACTCAACCTAAACTACCGTTTTTGGTAAAACTACATTTTCCAAACTTGTCAATATTTCTTAATGACCCAATTTGTCATGATCCGCATTGGCCTCCCATGCCAACTAAGTTGCCATCAAATATTCCAAAATTTGAAGGCAAGCCTAGAGAAGATCTAGGTGATCACGTGACAACCTTTCACTTACGATTCTCGTCAAACTCACTGTGAGATGATTCCATCCAGTTGCACCTTTTTCAACACACTCTTATCGAGGGTTCCACAAAATGGTATATTGATCTCGACCACTCAAGGTATTCTAACTTCAATGACTTGGCGATGGAATTCTTAAACCATTTCCAGTTTCTTGTGAGATACGATGCCGACACCTAATTGATGACCAAATTTGAGTAGACTAAGGCCCGAGATTACAGAATATTGGAATATCCTGAAAGGGGAAAATGATGCAGGAGCATCACCAACTCATCAAGCGAGCCAACACATCAAGCGGAGATCAGCTTGATAAACAAACCCAAAATTTTGAAATGGTTTGGGATTGTAGTGCAAGTCTTTAATGAGTCGTTTATGGAGGCACATTGTGTATTGTATTGGACCTTGAGCCTTTAAGCTCTCGTCCTTTAGTAGATAGGAGGCATTTAATAGATTTAATGCTGGTAGATAGGATGTTTAATTCTAGATTTGATAGTTTAGAGTCCGAGAGGGAAAATGGATATAGACACCCTCATTGTACCATTGTAAGATAGTAAAGAAGAATAATTGAAGCAGGAGAGCAAGAGGAGAAAATAGAGAATATTGTATGAAGAACACCCATGTATATGCAGTTGAATTAATAGAAGGAACCTTTGATTCAAGCACATGGTTTGTGTTGTTTTCGTTGTGTATTGATGTTATGCTCAGGAATGTTTTCTTTATTGTTATGCATTTGCTTTGTATATGCTGTGCATGTGATTTCATGTTTCAAATTGAAGTCTAAAAGGGAGAGAGAGTGAGGTTCTGTTGTTTCTCTATCTAAGCCAGGAGATTCCTGCAAGGTGTGCAGTTGAATTCATCCGCAAGGAGTGCGTTGATGAAGGCTCAGTAGTTTAACCTTTGTTCTCACTCACCCAGAAGTGGATTTGGGTTGTTGAAGCCGTGCAAGGAGTGCAAAGGCAGAAGAAGAAGTCTCAGTTGTAAATCTGAGCAAAGGAGATTGAAGACTGCTGTTGCAGTAGTGCATAGGGTCGGAAGGGTTCAACACTTGGGAAGTTGTTGAATGTTGAGCGCAAGGAGTGCGCACAAGTTCCTCTGAAGAATCAGAGTAGAAAATCTCAGGAGGTTTAGCACCTTCATGATATCGTTAAGGAAGAGCACAGGAGTTTTGTGTTGTGAACTGCTCGAGCAAAGAGTTGCAAGCGTAGGCATCAGAGGGCAAGTTCTGAGAACGAACACTTAGCCATTCTCAAGATATCCTCAAGGAGGAGAAATCGACGGTCAGGGTTGACAGAGGAATATTGTGAAATCCCGTCAGCCGTTAGATCTCGGGGAGTTGCACAGGGTTTAAAGTCCTAGTGAGTAGAGGAGGAGTAGCGGAGGATTTATCGAGATATCAGAGTCATCGGGGTTTTGCTGAGCAAGAGAATCGAGACCTTGTAGTTCTCAAAATCTCGAGAAAGGATCTTAGTTGTTGATCTCGGCAGGACACGTGTCAAGGAGCCAGGGAGCCATCGGTGTTTCAGTCCATCAGAGAATCGGGGTTTCTGATGACATAGAACTCTGGCATCAAGGAATCGCGATTTGCGATATTCCGACGGGCGATCAAAACCGTCCAACAGCAGGGACACGTGTCAGACATTAAGACAGGAGTCAGGATTTAACCCATCGGGGATTTTAGGAGTGTGAAATCATTGCACATTGGAATCGCGATCCGCAATATCCCGACGGGAGTTTGGAACCGTCCATCGGCAAGGACGTGTGGCAGGAGATCCAGACTAGTCAGCGTTTGGAGGCATCGAAGAATCGGGGTTTTCGGTGACAAGGTGCTCGTGCAAGTTGGAATCACAATTTGCGATTTCCTAATAGGATCCAAGCCTTCCAATAGCAGGGACACGTGGCGAGTGATCCCAGAGAATCAAAGTTCGAGATATCGAGGTTTCTGCAGTTGTGAAACACTCGCAAATTGAAATCGTGATCCACAATTTCCCGACACGGTCAGAGCCATTGATCTAAGGGGCGCGTGTCTGAGGATCTAAAGGAGTCATGGTTCAGCATTTCGGGGTTTCTGCATACAAAGGAACTGTTGCATTAGAAGTTGTGATTTCGCGATACCCGATAGAGCGATGAGGAGGCAGTGACGTGGAGGAGAGAGATCACACATGCATCGGGGATCAGGATTCAGAGATTCGTGAGGGAAGAGTCTCGTAGCATCGTAGGTGTCAATTTCCTGATAGTAGAAAGTCCTAATAGATTGGGATAAGGTCAGTGTTGACTGATAGGCCATCGGGATTCAGGGATTTGTAAGGTAAGATGTCTACGACCTCATGAGTACTGATTTCCCAACGGGATATTTCCCGATAAAAGCAAAGAACATGTGGGTGAATACTTCATCGGGGTTCGGGGATTTGTAAGAACCGATTCCGTGAGTGCAGGACTCGCGATCATGCGAGGTCCGATTTCCTGATAGAACACAGGGAGGTCATAAGGAGAGCTCTGTGGGTATAGAAAAGTCCCGATAAGGGATTTGAAGAGCATTTCATCTTTTCGGGCCGAAGGAAGAGAAGGTCCTGGTGGGAGTAGGCGTGGCCTGGGTGCACGTTTGCATCAAGTGGTATCAGAGCGAGAAAATATCTCTGTTTTCTGTAGCAGAGAAGAAAGGAAAATTTCACCATGTCGCCGAGGAGAAAAATACAATCACCCAATCCAGAGGATAGGGGGAACTAGAGAGGAAGAGGGATACAAGCATAGAATCCAGAGATGGAAAGGCAGATACATGATCTCCGAGCGATATTAGAAGATATGGAAGCAATGCAGAGACACACATCTAGTGCTGGATATCTGAGTGACTCCGAAGGTGAAGTTGAAGTTGAACAGAAAGGAGAAGTTGTAGTCAAAGATGCAGCCAACGAGTGATTAATTAAAGCTATCGCCCGGATGAGTTCGAAGACAAAAATGGACATTCCAACTTATGAAGGAAATCTAGATCCAGAAGAGCTTCTAGATTGGATTAGAGCTCTTGACACCTACTTCGATTATGAAGACATCGAAGAGGATAAAAAGGTTAGGCATGCTGTCACAAAATTGAAGGGACACGCAACATTATGGTGGGACGAGCTTCAAGCAGATAGACATTCCAAAGGCAAGAAAAAGATCAAAAGTTGGGATCGAATGATTGCGAAGATGAAGGCAAAGTTCATCCCAAGCGATTATCAAATCACATTGTTCAGGAGAATGCAGAACCTGAGACAGAAGTTGATGACAATAAAGGAGTATACTGAGGAATTCTACAAGCTCAATATCAGAGCAGATCATCAGGAGAGCGATGATGAAAAAGTTTCTAGGTATATGAATGGCTTAAGTTACCATATCCAGGATGAGATGAGTATGGAAACCATCAGAACGGTGGAGGATGTGTATCAAATGGCACTGAAAGCTGAGGAAAATCTAAGCCGTAAGCCAGGATAGCGAGGCCGAGGTAGGAGCCAACCAAAGGGTAAGTCAGTTGCCCAAGATAGGTTCCAGAAATCTAAGGATGACTGGAAGAAGCCTCAGGCAAGAACAGAAAGAGGTGGAAGTTCACAGTGAGGCCAACACGCTGAACAATGAAGGAAGAAGACATAACAGAGTGGAGGATACGCTGATAATAACACCTTCCCTCGTACCATAGGTAGAGGAAGAGGTAGAGGTGGAGTCATCACATGCTTCACATGTGGAAAGAATGGACACAAGGCAGTTGACTATCCAGATAGGAAGAAAGATGGAGGAGAAGCTCACATCGCCGAGGCACAGAGGCGAGATGCCGAGGAAGAAGACGCAGAAGACGAAAGGTCGCTGATGATGCGTAAGGTTCTCTTAACACCCGAGAATAAGGTGGAGGAAACAACTCAGAGAAACAGACTTTTCAGAACCACATGCAAGACCAAAGATAGGAAGTGCAAGGTTATTGTGGATAGTGGAAGCACAGACAATCTCGTTTCAATCGAGATGGTGGAAAAGTTGGAATTGGAAACAACTAATCACTCGAGGCCATACAAAGTTTCATGGCTACAGAAGGGACATCAGGTAAATGTCACTAAACAGTGCTTAGTTGACATCAAGATAGGAGGATACAATGATAGGATTTTATGTGGTGTTATTCCTATGGATGTATGTCATTTATTGCTAGGAAGACCATGGCAATATGACAGGAACGTAATTCATGATGGGAAGATGAATACGTATACTTTGGAAAAGAATGGAAGGGCACATATGCTACTTCCAATTAAAGATAAATAAGTAAAACTGGAACCGAGAAATACTGTACTTCTCATGACTGGGAAGGAACTTCTAACGGAAGTAAAGAAGAAGGAAGATCCACAATTCTTTGTGGTCAGGAAACAAAGAATTGTTTTGACCAGCACAAGAGTGGATGACCTACCGGAAGCAATTCAGGAACTATTGGAAGAGTTCACTGACATTGTGGTAGACGAATTACCTCATTCGTTGCCGCCAGTGAGGAGTGTGAGTCATCATATAGACCTCATACCAGGGGCTAGTTTGTCGAACAAAGCTGCGTACAGGTTGACGCCGCAGGAAAATGAAGAAGTTAAAAGGCAGGTACAGGAACTATTGTATAAAGGACTGATCAGAGAAAGTTTAAGTCCGTGTGCCGTTACAACGGTACCGAGTCCAAAGAAATATGGAGGTTGGAGAATGTGTACAGACTCCAGAGCCATTAACAAGATAACCATCAGGTACAGGTTTCCATTGCCACGGATGGATGACTTGATGGACTGTTTAAGTGGAGCCAATTTTTTTTCAAAGGTTG